>BJCM01064861.1:0-12621 GCA_018326385.1 Flaveria bidentis | reverse complement strand
GATCCAGTTGTCTAACAATTGGTATCAGAGCTGCAATCAAGGGACTGTTACAATCCAGATTTGTGAAGAAAAGCCATCGAAGTGTTGTTAAAGGCTAGAAGAACCCGTGACTGGTTTAAACAAGAAACTGATCTGTGATAGATCGATTGTGAAGGTTGTGACGGTCTGAACGAAGGGCTGTGAAGGCTGCTATGACCTAATCAAGAACTGTGAAGGTGCTGTTAGGATAACCTGTGTGACTCAGGTGGTGTGGTGCGATACCATGTTGAAGAGGTCTATCAATTCGTGAAGGATTGATCAAAATCTGGGCTGATCTATTCACTAGTTGGGGAGAAGAAGTGACTTAAAACAGATTGTTTTCTGTTTTTGCTGCTAGAGTTTTGGGAGGAGCAATCAAAACAGGATGAATTAAAAGCGGGTCCGTGACAGATCGACCGAAGATAAGTTGTGTGACGCAACTGCAGTTGAAGAACACCTGTGCGATACATGTTACAAAAGTGTGATACCAGTGTGGAGAAGATGTTTAATCTGTGAAGGATTGAACCAAGTTTGCTGTGAAAGCGGGTTCGATAGGAACTAATCAGTGATTGATCAACGTGGGAAAACGGGTGATATTGTGAAGAAATGAGAATCTGATCTGTGTGAAGTATATGTGTGAAACAGATTGGTTTATGCTGATTTGCTGCTGAAGATTGTGAATCAGAGGAGTTTTGCTACTGCTGCAGGAACTGTTTGTGCAGAAAAGAATCCTTTTTTGTGAAAAAAAAGGTGATCAGGTAGTTTAGAAAGAAGATGACAGAACGTGCAGAGCAGTTGTTGTACCCCACCGAGAACCAAGCAATGTGACTTTGCAACGTCCACTATTGACCACAACAAACTACACTGCATGGTCAATTATGATGGAGACCATCTTAGGTGCACATGGTCTGTGAGAGGCCATAAAACCTGTGACAGGAAGTGCTATCGATGATAGAAGAAAGTACATGGCGAAGGCGTTGATATTTCAGTCACTACCGGAGGATGTGTTACTTCAAGTGTCAAAGCATAAGGATCCGAAGAATGTTTGGGATGCATTAGGGGTCAGATATGTGGGAGCCGAGAGGGTTCAAAAGGCTCGCTTGCAAACACTTAGAAGTGAGTTGGAAACCATGAAGATGACTGAAACAGAGACTATTGATGAATTTGCAGGTAAAATTAGTGGGCTACAATCAAAGTATAAAAGTCTTGGATCTTCACTTGATGATGAGATAGTGGTGAGAAAGTTCTTAAATTCCATGTCAAAGAAATATTTGCCAATCGTTGCTTCGATTGAGCAATACTCGGAGATTGAGAAAATGGCATTTGAAGAAGTGGTGGGTCGACTTAAAGCTTACGAGGAGAGGGTAAAATCCCAAGATGAAATTGAAGATTGGCAAAGTAAATTGATGCTCACTTGTAATGATGAACATCCGAAACCAAGAAATGGTAGTGATTATCAACAAGGTTATGGATGGTTTAATCGGGATGGAAGAAGTCGTGGTAGAGGCCGAAGTTTGGGAAGAGGAAGGGGTCGTGAGAATCGGCCCGGTTCAAGAAATGATCAACGGGAGACAATGGGAGAACGAGACAAGTTTTGGGTAATGCTATCGATGTGAAGAGTTCGAACACTTTGCATATGAGTGTCCAAAGTCAAAACCAAAGCATGAGGAGGCCAACTTAGTTTGTGAAGATGATGAGCTAACTCTACTTTAGAGAAGGAAGACCACATTAGGATTAAGGGGGTGATTGTTAGAAGTTAATCCTAATTGTGGTCATATGTGGAAGTTTAGGGGAGAGAATCGTCAAAAGTCTAAAGATAAGTTTGTTTTATTTAGTAAGTTTTAATTAGCTTTATTTAAGGTATTAGTATTCATGTTTTGGCTGTTAATGGGCTGTCATTCCAGCTGTGTTTGAGTGGAGTTTTCATAGGTATTAAGGTTAGGATTAGTATAAAAGAGGGTCGTGGTCTAAGAGTTTAGTGTGTGGTTTTTATTCAATAAAAGAAAAGAGTCGTGGGTGTGTTTTCCCACAAAAATGCTGCTGTTGTTTGCTTTTCTTGATCCAGTTGTCTAACATTAATGTTGATCGATATGAGGAAAATGACTGAAAACAGCAGCCACTCCTTTGGAAACAATTGAACGTGGAAATCCATGTAAACGAACACTCACGACAGAAAACAGCAGCCACTCCATTGGCAGTGTACGGATAATGAGCATACTTACTCAATCGATCGACAACCACTAGAATAGTATCAAACCGGTTAGACGGTGGTAACCCCCCAATAAAGTCCAAAGATATATCTTCCCAAATACACTCGGGAGTTGGCAATGGTTGTAACAAACCTGCAGGAGATAGAGCTTCGTACTTTTGTTGTTGACAAGTCAAACATTGCTACCCAAACAAGCGAACATCCTGCTTCATGCGTGGCCAACAATAAAATTGTTGAAGCCGTTTAAAAGTCTTGAGAAAGTCTCCATGACTAGCAATTGGCGTTTAGTGTGCCTAAAAAAGAATCGATTCCTTGAGATGAGGAATGTTTGGTATAACCACCCTTCCTTTATACAATAGCAGATTATCCACAATCACATAACCTGGACATGAAGAAGGGTCTTGGCGCAGCTGAACCATAATATCATCAGTCCATGAATCTTGAGTTAACCCTGTGACAATAGCCTCAACATCCAAACAATGAGGAAGCACTAAACTGAATAGTTGGGGACGACGTGATAGAGCATCAGCACCACGATTTTCCTTGCCCCGTCGCTGAACAATGGTAAACTCCATGGCATCAGCTTCAGGAGTAACCTTTGCTGTTCAGATGTTGTGATACGCTGTTCCAATAGATATTTCAAAGTGAAATGATCAATCTGAATAAAAAATGATGACCGAGAAGATAATGAGTCCATTTTTGAATAGCCAAAACGAGAGCTAATAGTTCCCGATCATATGTTGATTTGAGGCGGTTGGATACTGAAAAACCCTTACTGAAGTAAGCAACAGGGTGTAACTCTTGGGTAAGAATTGCCCCAACCCCTTCCGATGATGCATCACATTCAATGGTGAATGGTTTTGAAAAGTCAGGTACCGAAGTACCGACGCAGTCATCAAAGCTTGTTTGAGAGTGAGAAAGGCAGCCAACGCTTCCTCGGACCACAGAAACCCATTCTTCTTAGTAAGAGCGTGATAAAAACAAGGTAACAGGATGATTTGATTAACAACCAAACAAAACAATCGGCCCGATTCGAGAGGGCAAGTCTCCAGGAACAACTCAAGGTTCTGATTTAAACAAAATACAATACTGAATAATGAAAACAAGAAACATCCTAATACTAGTTTGAGTCGGCAGTTAACACCGCTCCACTACCCCACTAACGGAAGTATGCCTAGAAATTAGAGAAAGTGTGGCAAGAATGGGTCAAACCCAAATAACAGCTCCAGTGCTCCACGATCTGTATCATTTGTACCCCAGTCGACCCGTGTAGCTTTTCTACGCTAATACACTAACACCGGTGTTGCATCAGAGCGGTCAACGGTCGAGCAATAATGCCATAATTTTTGACAAATCGTCGATATACCCGGTGAGACCGAGAAATCCCCGAACCTCCTGAACAGTAGAGGCGATTGGCCAAGATTACACAGCCATGATCTTGTCTTGGTCAACACGCACACCTTCTGCACTGACTACATGCCCAAGGAAAAGTACCTGTGACTGTGATTGACCAAAGCAACACTTGGTTAACTTAGCAAAAATTAGTGCTTACTTATGGTCTCCAATGCGGTACGAAGATATGCTCGATGTGCAGCTCCATCCTGGGGCTATAAACCAGGATATCATCGAAAATGACTAAGATAAAAAAACACAGGTATGGTCGGAACAAATCATTCATCACTGCTTGAAATGTGGACGGTGCATTGGTGAGCCCAAGGACATAACCTTGAACTCATAATGACGGGAGTGAGTTCGAAAGGCTATTTTACCCACGTCTGCCGGAGTGAACACCGTATCTAAAGAAGCCAGCCACTGAATTCCCAAAACAACATTTGCGCCCCCAATCGAGAAAGGATAGAAATCTTGAGTGATGTTCAACTCGGGTAATTTGAGACACACTTCTTTGCATACCTTGTTACACCTTATAATATCCCCATTACCTATTTGGACTCCAAATGGGGTCACAAGCTGGGTAGTCATATGTAATTCATGCACAAGTGTATCAAAAATAAAGTTATGCGTAGACCCACTGTCAATGAGTATTAAAACCTCGATAGACTGAATTGTACCATGCAGCTTCATAGTGGTGGTGTGTGACTTACCCTATATTGCATGTAAGCTGATCTCTGCCATATCTTGGGGGTTATGCTCAGTAATGTCTTCTGTTGTTGCTGCATCTCCTTCCTCTTCGACATCCAATAACTTAAAGGTGTCGGTCTTGCAACGATGGTCGGGGCCGTATTTATCACCACAACGAAAGCATTCCCCCCGTAGAAATCGGGCTTGCTTCTCAGTGTCGCTAATGCGCAGAGGTGGTTTGGTGGGATTGGGGTTACTCGTGGGTATGGTGGGTGATGGTTTGGGGTCAGTTAAGATAGTTTTTGGTTGGGGATGCCAAGTTGAACCTTTGCTGCTACGGGCATGGGCTACCTTCGACTCGTACTCATGAGCGATGCTCATGGCCTTATAAACCATGCGAGGTTTATGAAGGCGAACATCGGCTTTAAGTTCTTCTTTCAGCCCATTCAAGAATACCCCGAGTAGGCAATGATCCGGCCAATTTGAGACACATGATGACTGTTTAGCAAATTCCTGTTGATGCTTCTTTTAGGTTAAATTTACATTCCATTTACTAAATAGATATATCCCTTCATCGACAACCCACAACACCACCGTCATCACCTTAACACCGTTAATTAGTTAAGTTAGTTACCGTTAAGTCACTGTTAGTTAGTTAAATAACTGTCATTTGTAAGGGTATAAATACCCCACTTGAATCTGTCATTTGTGTACGTACGTATGATTATACAATTTTATACAATAGAAAGTTTCTCTCAAATCTTCTTCAATATTTTCAGCAAGTTTATCAATCTAAACCTGTATTTACAAGTCGAATCTCCCAACAATTGGTATCAGAGCGTTACGCTCTTAGGAATAATAGAATCTATGAAGAAGAAAGATATCAAATTGAAAGAAATTTCGAACCCCTGTTTCGCGATCGGAACATTCATCACATCTATATTCAAAAATTAGCAGTCAATAGATAATAACAATTGAATCTCTCGATTGTTATCTTCATTCGAAATCAGAAGAATCGATGTTGATGTTCAGATCAAACCAAAACATTCAATTCTGAAAACTCCGATCGAAAGGACGCGAACAGAGACAAAAGAACGTACCAGTGGCGAGAAGATCAGAAACCAAAAAACAAAATATTTTCGTTTTAATCTGGAGAAATCGAACGAAAGAAAGGTATCATAGATCGTTCAGAATCAAATATACGTTGGAATCAAGAGTCGAGAATTTGTTTGGAGAAAGTTAGAAACCGAGTAGATAATTCGTCAGAAAATAAAAATCTGGTTTCAAGTTATTTTAAAGAAAATCACGTTTCTCGAAAAGTACAAAACAAATAAGGTTTTCTTTTATTCATTATTTAAACTTTAAATAATCTGTTTAAAAGGATTTTTTTGAAAAGTATTTCTCAAAAAAATTGAATAATTGTCAAAGTTTTAGTTTGTTCTATTTAAATTGAAATCTTCAAAATATAAAAAGGAACGCAGAATTTTATTTGAAATAGTTTTAGTTAAATACTAAAATCAAGATTATAAGATTCCAACATTAGAAAGAAACTCAACTCGTCACATAAATTATTGAAAATTTTCAATAATTAGCAAGTCAAAATCGAATCTACAAGATTCGTATAGCAAGCAAGAACCGAACCTTTGTGGTTCACATCGCAAGCACGAACCGAACCTTTGTGGTTCACATAGCAAGCAAGAACCAAACCTTTGTGGTTCACATCGCAAGCAAGAACCGAACCTTTGTGGTTCACATAGCAAGCAAGAACCGAACGCATGTGGTTCAAAGCAAGCAAGAACGACCTGTGTGGTCAAAGCAAGCAAGAAAGACACGTGTAGTCAAAGCAAGCAAGAGAGACACGTGTAGTCAAAGCAAGCAAGAGAGACTCGTGTGGTCAAAGCAAGCAAGATAGACCAATTTCGGTCAAAGCAAGCAAGATAAGCAAGAAAGCAAGAACGTTGATAGATTAAACAAGAAAGCAAGGCAATTCATTATTTGAATTGATTAGTAAGAAGCAAGTGCAAGTTAAAGTAAGTTTAAATGCAAGATAGGGAAAAAACGATCCAAGAAAATAAAGAAAGAATGCATGGAAGGAAAATCAACAAATGCATCGACACCAATGCGTGAACAAGGGAACATATCACTCCAATTTCCCAAATTGACCGAGTCAAACTACACCTCATGGGCACTTTTGATGGAAACGATCTTGAAGGCATATGGTCTTTGGGAAACAACTGATGTTAAAGGATATGTAGATGAAAAGAAAGTACATACCACAAAAGCAATGATCTTCCAAACACTACTCGAAGATATATTAATGCAAGTTGCACAATGTGAAAATGCAAAAGAAGTTTGGGAATCAATTAAAGTTCGACACCTTGGAGCAGATCTAGTTCAAAAGGCACGTCTACAAACCTTAAGAAGCGAGTTAGAGATGTTAAAGATGAAAGAAAATGAAAGTGTAAGTAACTTCGCAAGCAAGTTATGCAGCATAAGAGCCAAATTCAAAAGTCTTGGCACTACTCTTAAAGATAAGATAATCGTAAGAAAGTTACTTAATTCTGTTCCTAAAAAGTTCTTACCAATAGTGGCATCTATCGAGCAATATTCAGAAATAGATAAAATGTCATTTGAAGAAGCAGTAGGGAGAATAACAGCATTCGAAGAACGCCTCAAAAGTCATGATGAATTAGAAGGAAGCCATCAAACTAAGCTTCTAATGGCAAGTACAAATAATCAAAGTCGTGGTAGAGGACGAGGAAGAAAATTCAACACAAGACAAGCAAGAGACTTCACCAAAAAAAGAAAAGATCAAGAGAAAAATATGACTCAAGAAGACAAAGACAAAAACAAATTGAGATGCTATGAATGTGGAGTATTTGGTCACTTTGCATATGAATGCACCAAATGGAAGAATAAATGGAAGAACAAGGAAAAGGAGAAGCAACAAGAATCCAATCTCATTTATGATGATGATGACCCAACCTTGTTGTAGAAAGCAAATTCAAGAAAGTTGAAAGATGAAGGAATGTTAAATTTAAGGGGGAGAATATTGGGTTAAATTTACATTCCATTTACTAAATAGATATATCCCTTCATCGGCAGCCCACAACACCACCGTCATCACCTTAACACCGTTAATTAGTTAAGTTAATTACCGTTAAGTCACTGTTAGTTAGTTAAATAACTGTCATTTGTGAGGGTATAAATACCCCACTTGAATCTGTCATTTGTGTACGTACGTATGATTATACAATAGAAAGTTTCTCTCAAATCTTCTTCAATTTTCAGCAAGTTTATCAATCTAAACCTGTGTTTACAAGTCGAATCTCCCAACAACTCCAACACGGTCCCCGTTTGTTTATGCTGTAGAGGAACTCATCTGGGTTTTGAAATTCGGCAGGCCCGAAGTTTTCTGCAGAATTCGGACCAACTCTTCCCAAAACTCGATACTCTGATCAGTGGATACCCATGAGTACAGATCAAGAGCATCTTCCGAAGCTCCGGGTCTATGGTGCCATCTTTGGAATTTCCCGGCAATGGAACAAAATGTTACGAACTAGATAATAGGATGATTTCGATTAACCAAATAGTCGGCCCGATTCGAGAGGGCAAGTCTCCGAGAACAACAACGTTCCAACAGAAATCTAAATTGAAGAACAAGAAGCAAAACCAAATGCTAAACATCCTATTAATAAACGTAAAATAGTAGTAACCACCACCCCCACTAAGATAGTAGTAAACATCCGAAGCTCCGGGTCTGTGGTGCACCTTTTTTTCTTCTAGGCAAGTGATTCTTTTTTTTTTTCATTTTGTATAGAAATTTGAGATTGAGGCACCTTCTATGCACCAGGAGCACACATTTCTAATTAAAGGGTTCAGAACCACATGAAGTAGGATCTGAAACTGCATTAAATAGTGCTGCCCCTTTGCTGTGTATGTAGATGACCTCCCCCACCATCCATTGCTTTGGGGTTCTAAGGTTCATTTTAAAAAACCTTATTTAAACTAATGAGCTTTTTGTCCTTCTCTTATAATATGTGCTTCAATTATCATTCTAATCTTTCTAAACTTTAAATTTACTTTCTAATGATTTGCTAGTTCACAAGTCAAAAACTTTCCTCTCTGCTAGTGTTATGCATATTTATGTAGGCTTTTGTGTACCCTGTCCCACAGGTGGTGTTTGGGTAACGATAAAGGTCAAATGCCGCCCCAGGGGTCTGTTCTTTTTTCAAGAATCAAAAAGGTGTTAAAGGTGATGATCATGATTCTGGTTCTGCATCAGCAAGTGATTCATTTATTTCACGTGTAAGTTATGTTGTTATCACTTTTTCATTGATTGTTGTGATTAACATTTTTTTATGAATTGCTAGACTCTAGTAGCAGGATTAAGTGAAGAGCTCTAGTATGTGCTCGTGAAATTGGACAAGATGTGGCAGTGGACAATGGTATAGGTTGGATATGTTGTATATTTGTGCTCTATGTTTCATGATATATTGAACTAGTACATAGGGGTGTTTGGGCATGTCTTGTTAATGTGATTTTGTGATATTTAGTAACAAGACTAGGATAGTAAGCTGTAGTAAAGCCTGTTTTAGAAAGTTGCTTTTGTATATGCTTTTGTTGTTTGAAGTTGTAATAATAAGATGTTTGAGTGTCTAGATAATATGATTATTTAGAAAATAAGAAATAAAGCTGACCAGTAATGATATTTTTGTTATAAAAAAGATAGATTTTTAAAAGTAGAGATAATATGATAATTTTGTTACGTTTCTGGTTTAGCATATGTTAATGCTTGCATAAGAAACATTAGTTTCAATGGTTTAGTTGTGACAGCAAAGGTGGAGTCAAAACTTGCTCATGCTCGAGTATATATGCTTACTCATCCAAAGAATTTGATATGCTATGGGTTAGTTATATATAGCATGTCGTTTTTTTTCTATATGAAGATGGCACATGATTTTATAAGTTAGCAAGCTACCCTGGTGAGAGTAACTTATAATCATGTTGTTTTAACTAGAATTTGATGTTTTAAGGTCGATCTTGATCTGTATGATTCATCATCTGTGTTCCTGGACTCTGCAGTTTGGTCAATTGTTGACATAGGTAGGTATGCTGACGTGTAACAACAGATATGGTAGTCCTACATGCAGGCAAGAGGCAAGTCTTCAATTCTAAGTATTAAGTAATTCTATATGTTCTAAGTACTTTACATTATCCATGTGTTATTTGTTCAGATGGACTTTTGTGTTTGGGTATTTGTTGGCGTAAACACATGAGTATACTTTATATGTCAAGCTATTTGAACATCATGACATAGTCGTTAATTTTTAGTTATTCCTTTTCAGTTGAAAAACTAAGTGTCTCGAAGTATGTTGATGTCCAGTCCCAAGATATGCTCACTTGCTGATTATAGGCTTGACCTTTGCTATTTCACATGGGTGATATTGATTTTTAATTGCTTTCCATACCTCTGGATTGGGCAAGATGTGATGCTGGATAATGGTAAGGTTGGGTATGGTGTCAGTATATATGTGTTTTATATTTCATGATATGTTGAACTACTATATGGGGGTGTTTGGGTATGTGTTATGAATATGATTATGTAATATTAAGTAACAAGAGTTGGATAACGGCAAATATGTTTTCTAAAGAAAATACTTTGAAATCTACATGAGATCACACTTTCTTTTCTTAAATTCAATGGTTTAGCTATTGATATACAACCTTTTGTCATCGTTTCTATCTGATGGCACTTATGTTTTTTTTGTTTTTGTTTTAATGCTCCTGTTGAGATTAACTTATAACCTTGTGTTTATGACCAGAATTTGATGATTATGTGATGCTAGTATTAGGAGTTGGATAATCACCTACGGTACAGTTAGGTTTTAGAAAATAGTTAGTCTGTGAGTGTGAATAATATGGTAATATATTTAAAATGATAAATGAAATCAACCAATAGAGTCTATTGACAGTTTTGCAAAAGAAAAAGAAGAGACAATTAATATTAGAAGTCAAAAATCATAAGGGCTAAGGAATCCGAGCTTCAAGTATGGTTCACATCATTATTAGTAATATACCATATATAATATTTTCGATATGCTTAAAGTTTTATACATTTTGAAATTATTATCAGCAATTTTGCATCACGTTTGCTTCACTTCATTATTAGCCAAATACCATATAAAACCTTTTTAGCATGCATAAAGTTCTGTTCATTTTGAAATGATTATGGACAAGCTAATCTTGCTAGATGGTTGTATGAACTGCAGGTAGATTTAGAAGACACAAAAAGATATCTTCTTGACATGACTTTTTAGGCATGGTGCTACTTTATCCCTTTGGAGGCAATCTATTTCCGGTTCCCTGCTCCCATCCTCGAGGCAAATTTTGCACCTTTTTTTCTTCTAGACAAATGATTATTTTTTGTTTGATTTTGTATAGAAAATTGATATTGAGGCACCTTCAGTGCACCAGTAGCACACATTACCAACAAAAGGGTCCAGAAAGGCCACATGAAGTAGTATCTGAAATTGAATTAAATAGTGCAGCCCCTTTACTATGTATGTAGAAGGACTCCCCCTACCATCCACTACTCAGGGGTTCTAAGGTTATTTAAAAGTGCCAGGGTTTTGGAGCGTTTGGTAAACCTTTGGTTCTTTCACAAGCATGCAAATGGTGGTGTCAAAAGAATAAACAAATTGGTTGGATTTTCTGAGAACAAAGATAAATCAAGTCTTCAGACATGCTTGTATTGTTTCCGTGTTCGACAAATCTATAATTTTGTGTGAGTTCTTATTTTTCCATTGTTTCTAATAATGTCTCTCGCTTTTTTCTATTTTTTTAATGTTGAATTCATTTTTTCCTAGGTAAAGTTGAGTATTACCAAATCAGAGTTACTACTCAAGATGTTGCAAAAACAACTCTTCGTACTCATTCGGGGCACTATGATTTTAAGGTCATGCCATTCGGGTTGATGAATGCGCCTTCCACCTTTCAAGCTATGATGAATGATTTATTTCGGCCCTTTTTACGATGTTTCATACTTGCATTTTTTTGATGATATTTTGGTTTACAGCCATACCATGGAGCAACACCAATCTCATTTGGAACAAGCCTTAAAGTTACTATATGACAATCATTTTTTCGCTAATAGGTTGAAGTGTTGTTTCGGGTAGCCACAAGTGGTTCTTGGGCATGTGGTTAACTCGAAAGGTGTTAAAGTTGAAGAAGAAAAGGTTTCAACAGTACAATCTTGGTCGACACCTACAACAGTCAAGGAAGTAAGAGAGTTTCTCGGTCTAACGGGATACTATAGACGTTTCGTTCGGAACTATGGTTTGATAGCACGACCACTCATAGCCTTGACTAAGAAAGATGGATTCGTGTGGTCAAATGAAGCCCTTAATGCCTTAAATAAATTGAAAAAAACATTGCTGTCTACACATGTTTTAAGGTTACCAGACTTCTCACAGTCGTTTGTGGTCGAATGTGATGCTTCTTTTGATGGGGTAGGGGCCATATTGTCTCAAGCAGATAACCCCGTCACCTATTTTTGCAAGGGATTTTCCCCTTCTAATCTAAAAATCAGCTTATAACCGAGAGCTGTTGGCTTTAGTATTCGCAGTACAAAAGTGGAGTCATTACCTGCTTGACCGACATTTTCTCATTCGTACCAATATTACACCTTGAAGTTCTTACTTGAGCAACGGATTACAACTACCGAGCAGCAACGTCTACTATTAAAACTTATGTATTATGACTTCTCTATTATTCACAAGGCTGGAAAAGAGAATAAAGGAGTAGATGCCTTATCTCGCAGACCCTATTCAGGTGAGTTATTGACACTAATGGTACCCTATTATGAGGATGTGGCTGACATCAAACTGGGACTCCAAAATGACCCGGTCAACAAATTACAAGTTGATTCTTCATCAATTGTTGGCTACTCCATCGTTGATCAGTTTCTATTTTGTAAAGGATGTTTAGTGATACCAGAGGTACCCAATCTCAAGCATAAGTTGCTAACAGGGAGCACATGACACCCCAATTGGAGGTCATGGGGGATTTTTAAAGACTTTTAAGCGTCTCACAGCCAAGTACTTTTGGCTGAAACTAAAACATGATGTTCGAACTTTTGTGCAACTGTGTGTAATTTGTCAACAACAGAAATACCAAACATTGTCCCCTGTCGGGGTACTTCAGCCCTTACCCATTCCCAATCAAATTTGGGAAGATTTCTCAACGGACTTTATAGTCGGCTTACCTCCGTCGGGTCGTTATGATACTATTTTAGTGGTGGTCGATCGTTTGAG
>BJCM01064860.1:0-10757 GCA_018326385.1 Flaveria bidentis | reverse complement strand
GCCGACCACCACTCCCGCTCGCCATCACCATTATAACTACTTTTACATTTCATTGTTTCGTTTTTTTATACCTAACAAATAAAATAAAGGTATGATTCATTTATTATTAAAAGACAACCAAACAAGATAATAAAATGTAATGATTTATTTCATTCTCTTCTTCATTTCATTCCCACGTTCATTCAATTTATTCGTCTATTCCATTACAAATACCAAACATACCCTTATAATTAATTGAATAAGAGAATGTAACAAGCAGGTCTAACAAGTAGGTCTTAAGTTTGGGACCAAGTAGGAGCAGCTTTGCGTTTTTCAATATATATCTTATTATCTTACCTTAATGGTGGTGAGCTATGTGATCTTATTTTTTAAAATTAAGTTTCTAAGATGTTATTCGTATTCTTCATTATATCACCTACTACATCCCGCATGTAAATAAAAACATAATATATGTATATTGTTACTACCTGATATAATCTTCTTACTTTAATAAAATGGTAAATGGATGTGACACTTGTCCCACTATATTCATTCTCATCAAACTTTTTACGCTTCTCTCTTTCCTATTAAATAACCATATTAATTACTAATAATATTATCTATTTATTTTTACATTATAATTATAATTAGCTTTTTAATAAAAATAAGAAAGAGATTTTTTTATTAATGCTATTTCTATAGAGATAATTTTTTATAAAAAGTTTTTTTTCAAAAAAAATATTTTTATGTAATATTTCAAAATTGGGTTTTTAAAGTAAATTTTATTAAACAAAAATAATTAGAATAAGGAGTTATAGTAAGAAAATTTTTTAAAAATGAAAAAATTTTAAAACGTTATTTTAAAACAAAATGTGTAATTATTTATCTTTGAAAAAAATAAAAAATAAAATAATATTTTCATATTATTGTTTAATTACTTATAGTTGTTACTCATACATAATTTCAATCATATAATGTCTTAGTCTATTATTTTATAATTAATAATTTTTATTTTATTCATTCAACTCGTGTAATACACGAGTTACTAAAACTAGTATTAAATAAAATATTATATATAGAAACTTTGGTCGGTTTTGAGTCAAGTTTTTTCTATTTGGCTTCGCTTGGTTATGGGTACAATTTGATTATGACGTATTATGGTTGGGATCTGTCTTTTGTTATTGTTTTCAGTCGGAAACTAGGAATTCAGTTTTTGAAAAACTTCAACCCAAAGCCATTGAACTTTGGATCACGATTTGATTATTTCAGTTTATGCACACCCTAAATTAAAAACTGAAAACAAAAAAAAAAAAACAAAAATCGTTCCGCATCCATAACCGAAAAAAGAAAACGAAACAAATTATGAATTTGGTTCAAATAAACATATTTCTAATATGATTCACTTTGGTTTTCGGTTATACACTTGTGGTTAAGAATATTTCAAAACTGAAAAACCAATATGATAAAGACCCTTAATTCTAGTATTAATAAGAATATTCACAACTCATTCTTTAAATATACGTAGACATGTGTCATCACTACATTTCACCTCACTAAAATTTTCTCGCTTCTCTCTCCTATTAATTATCTCATAAGTTAATTACTAATAATAAATTAAATAAAATATTTTTTTATTAATTATTTTCTAAGTAAATAAATTTTTATAAAATAAAATTTACTTCTAAAACATCAAATCTTTTTAAAAATATGAAATATTTTAAAAATTGATATCTGTAAGTAAATTTTATATATACAAATAATAAATAAAATTGGGAGTTATAATAAGTTTTAAAAGTTTACATTTTTTAAAACCGTTTGCTTTATAACAAGATTATTTTATTTTTCTTTTGGAAAAAAATTACAAAACTAAAAAAAGATTAACAAGTTGATATCATTGTTTTATTATTTATAGTCCGTATTGTGTTTTATCTTAAAGTAACGTTTTATAACTAATAAATTCTTCCTATTTGATATTTTATTTTTTTCAATCCGTGTAATACACGGGTTTACTAAAGCTAATATTATATGATATGGTTATAAGTGATTATGAGTGAATGATATGATAAATTTACTATTCAATCTGTATTTTAAGAAAACTGTTTAAAACACTATAATGTTTTTAATATATTTTAAGTGGTTATGAGTGAAAGAAAAAAGAAAAATAATAATAAAATTGAAAATATAAAAAAATAATTTTTAATATAATTATATAAATAAAAATAAATACTAGGTTCTGAACGTTTTAAGACGAAGAATTTAATAATAATAATAATCTAAAAATCTAAGTGTTAAAATTAAAAAGAAAATCGAAAGTAGATGAAAAGATAAAGTCAACTTCTTTTTGACATCATCCTTCATCACTGCTTGCTTAATAATTCCTCCATGATTCTTTCTCCACTGATTCTTTCTCATCATGGATATCTAGGGTTCTACGAGGGTTTCCCCCCCAATTCGATCACTATGTGACATCAAACAGTTGAAATTAGCATCTGATTTCAAGTATATAGATGCAATTTGTATATGCGATTGTTATTAGATGGCTGCTAATCAGCCGATTAGAGGAAGTGGGTCAGGTTTGCAGCACCTGAACTATCCATTTGGGGACACTACTCACACGAAGGTGTTCGTTGGAGGGCTTGCATGGGAGACTAACAGCGACACACTGCGTCGTTACTTTGAACAATTTGGGGAAATTTTAGAAGCTGTTGTTATCATTGATAAGCATACAGGGAGATCAAAAGGCTATGGCTTTGTGAGTATTTCTTAATTTTTTCCTATTAAGCACCCTGATATTCGATAAAGATGGTTGTAGATGCTTCTTTCATTGTTTAGTGCATTTAAGCAGTTTGTTTGATGCATTTATCGGCTTATTGCCTATGTTTAGAAATTAGAAGTACTTAATAACATTTATGTAATGGCTGAAAGACATCTTTTTCGATCCGAATTTCATATACGATGCATTATATTTGTGCAGAGATTTTAGGGATACATATAACACCATGTCAATTGCATTTGACTTAATCTTGTTTGGTTAAGAGCTTTAAATCTCTCCCTTGTTTATGCTTTGAATGTGGGTTTGTTTATTTTGGCTGCAAAAGAATTAAGGTTGGGAATTCTTGTGTTTGTTTAGTAATGGCCACAAATTCGTTCGATTTGTATTCACTTTTTCTTCTTGATATAGGCTTGGTGTGAAGTTTTAAATGACCTTAGTATATGCATGTTTGATGGTCAACTTATGAACGAGCTGAAATTTTGCAAACAAGTAAAGTAAATGTTTATCATTATTAGACTAGGTTATTATTAGTGAATAGTTTAGGGTTAATTATATAATATTGTCCTCTATATAAAGGACCCTCTATTGTAACCCTAAACACACAATTATTTAATACAATTACAATTACAATTACAAGGTTTAATTGGGTATCTGAGCCAGGAAGGCTCGATCACCACCGCCCTGTCCAACCATCCATTACCGATGCTTTCGTTACAATAATCACCACTACCATCTTCACCTTTAACAGGCGAATACAAACCGCCATCGTCTCTTTCCCTTAACACAACCATAGCCGTCGCGCCCAAACCCTAACCCTAGCCGTCGCCAAACCCTAATCCTAGCCATCGCTAAACCTTAACCCTAGCCGCCGCACAACACATACAATCACCGCTTCTCCTTTTCAATCTCAACCTTTCATCGCATACAACGTGATGCTTTACCTACATTGCCACTGATATACAACTGTGGCTCCGCCATACAATGGCGGCACACCTTCGTACAAAAGTTTTAGGTGTGGAGATACGCGAGAAGATTCACTCAAACTCACATCGCATACAACGCGATAACCGGAGAAGAACAACCGGTGCTTCACACATTCGGTGATTGCAACGACAAACAACAAGACCAATAATTTACGTTACTTTATTTATTTTTATGTTTTTTGGATTTCAAGCTAAATCTCTCTCGAGCTTAGCTTGCAGGGGAATATTAGACTAGGTTATTATTAATGAATAGTTTAGGGTTAATTATGTAATATTGTCCTTTATATAAAGGACCCTCTATTGTAACCCTAAACACATAATTATTTAATACAACTACAATTACAAAGTTTAATTGACTTAGGAGAGTTTTACAGACTTAAATGCACTTCACATGACTTTCAACCTAACCCTTTCAACCCATTTGACTCTTTTTATAGTTAATCCATTTAAAATGTAAGTGATATGGCATAACCAAGTTGTCCCATTTATAGGCATATGGGTCAAATTTTCCACTTCTAATACTGAGGTTTGTTCTGAAAATTTATAAAGGTGATACACTTACAGATGAATATCAGCAACATTTATGAAATAATGTAAATCTCCACCTTCTTTAGTGATCACTCCTACATCAATTCTTGACCTAGACCCTGGACAGCGCTTCCATTTTAACATTCAAGAAAAAATATGTTTATCACAGCAAAGTTACACCCTCCAAAAAGCTAAATGTTGGAAATCACAACCTTTAACTAGGCGTTCAATGGCATCAACGGGATCATTCGACCTAAAAAAGCAAGAAAAAAAGTTGTTCAAGAATATTGACTATTGAGTAAAGATCATATTTATAATACAAGCTACAGAGAAACCATAACTACAAATGCAAATATCAACCAGCTGAAAATATCAACCAACTGAAAAATCGAGTGGAAGAAGTACTAACCAGCCAAAAGTTCTTGCGAAATCAGACCCAGTTCCCAAGGGTATTAGCTACAAATGCATAGGAACTTAAATGCCTCCTATTAATTAATAATATTTAAACAATCATAGTATGATAAGAGTTTTGCACTATCACTTACACCAAGGGCTGTTGTACCAGGAACCTTTGAATCATGTTTAGAAATTGGTTTTCCACCCCAGAAAAATCCATTAACAACCTGAAATTCAAGAGCCTCAATGTGTAAAAATATTTCAAAGTAAATCCATTAAACCTACCACTTATTTTTCCTTTTCCTTAAGGAGAGAGTTTAATTGCGAGGAGAAAAAATGTGTGTTACATCACCTGCTCTTTCCAGATAAAGAAAATGTGGTGAGTTGTTGGTAGCACTGGTGGTAGCTATATGTTTCATATAGTTCATAAATGAGAAAAAAAAGATGCAAATATGATTCAATCATTGTAAGCACATTGCATGCTCATTAATCACAACAATTTTATGCGGACACTATAAAGAGTTATAAGGGAGGAGGAAATAATTTGGTAACTAACTAAATCATTTTAACAATACACTGTACTTGGTTGATAACTGCGGCATGTGCTATATAACGAACAGTAATTAATCAGCAATCAAAAGAAGTTATCAAGTTGCCTACCTGAACTTCACATATACTAACAACAAATACAAATTAGATGGCAGTACTTGAGTATGTATCTATATGTTTGTTTGTTGATAATATCATGATATAAAAAAAGGAGATAAACGTTTTTTTTTTCATAAAACATAAAAACCATATATGTTCTTCAACAAGTTTTTTGTGCTTACAGAACAATATTCAATGTCTAACTGTCCACAAAGATATATATGAAAATACCGAAAAAGGTTTCACCTCATGAAGAGTCCCATCACCCCCAACTGCCACAACTGCATCAGCACCCTCACGTATGGCCTACCATCATTTGATCCTTTGTAATTCTGAATAACTAGAAATACATGAATTTAGTGCAAACATAAAGGCTCAACAGGCCTACCTCTCTTGTTATGTCTATGGCATGAGATGGGCCAGAAGTCAAAGATTCGCTTATCTGTTGAAAAATTAAGAGTTGTCAAAACTTTGATAAGAGGATATCATCGAGGCATACCAATTAACTGCCTGCCCAAACACACAATAGAGATATTGACATGACTATATTTAGGATCCTAGCAAATGAAAACAATATTATGTTTGTCCATCTGAAACAAACTTTTGCCAGAAAACACATTCACTAAAACTGTTTTTATGTCAAAAAGTAACACAGTCTGACTGTCTCTATAACCACAAACTGAGTTGGTTAAAGTTCAGAGAGAATAAATGATTTCCATTTGTATAACTGATCATACAGTCAGCTCGTTTAGCAGATTATGGTTAAACATGAACACAAAACCAGAATGGCACATTGGTAATTAAGCTACTGGTCACCTGCTACTCTTCTGAAGAAAACCTTAGAGAGCAAAGTTGTAAAACCCCATAATAGAAAATCAGAAGGGAACAAGAACAATTCAAAATTTATGAAGTTTAAATGTATTTAATTGTCAAATGGTAGCAGAAGGTGATAAAAGTCTCACATTGCAATCACTGCCGAGGCGAAACCTAAGATAGGGCAGCAGCTTCTTCCACTCTCTTCCCGTCCGACCATTAGCACCTTTTGACAGATGAATTGCAAGTCCCATTGATGGATACGTTATACGAACGATTGATTCATTAATTAATTAATTAATTAAGAGCTAGTGAGACATTATTAGAAATAGTGACCTCTGGGGTTGACGATGAAAACGAGGTCACGGCGGCGAGAGGAGGAGGATCCTGGAGAAGTTCCGGCGGAGAGATCGTGAGCAGAGGTTTGTTCGGCTCTTACAAACGAGGGTTTCGCCATTGACGTCATCGACATGCCCAACCAAACCATGTGTATCTTCTTCTTCTTCTTCTTCTTCTTCTTCTTCTTCTTCTTCTTCTTCTTGATGTGTGTTTGTTCTTCTTGATGTGTGTTTGTGTGTGGGGAAGGGTTGATTTTGATTTTGATTTTGTGTAATCCAAATCTACTGTCTCGGAAAATCCCACACCTGTTTGCGGATCAAATCTTGTAACTTATTTTTAACTGATGATGACTATTAATAATGTTTAGACATTTAGGGCATCTTACCATCAAATCTAATAACTTGTGGGTTGTTAGACTTCTCATCCGAGTGTTATTCTTTACTTTTCATTTGGGTATTTGTTTTTTACTTTTATCTAATGCTTTTTACGTGGTGGATGTTTTATTAATGATATGATAATTAAATTCTTTCAATTTAGTGTTATTACAAAGAAGACGTGTTGTTATTCTCATCTCATCAACTACAGTTATAAGCGTATGAATATATTTAAACAACTTGAACAAAGTAAGATATTGTTATTACTTAAATTATATTCTAACATCTTTGATTTAAAAACAACATTTTTCATCTTTTTTAAAATCTAACGCTAAAAGTAACATTCAATTGAGAGTGAGAATAATTATATGTGGATGATTAGACATCATTATCCACACCAATTTTAAAAGACCATATTTTTTGTATCATAATTCATTAGTGTTTTTCTCTCAATGTCGTTGTCAATCATGTAGATTATTTATTTGTATCAATTTGTGAGACATTTTTTAAATAGACATACATAAAACAAGAAAAGTGTTTGGACGGTATCAAGGTTGAACTAACAACAAAAACAAGGATTCTTAGAGTGTAAACATTTAAAAATAAACTAGACAAGTTGAAAAGAAAACATGCTTTGTACAAGTCAAATACTAAGAATTAATCCAGGTTGTAAGTTACATTTATATATAAGAAAGCTGCATCAAAATTATTATGTTTTTATAGCATGTATTCTTGTTTGTTGTAGTTGTCTTTAAATTAAGTACATATCATTCTTTAAACGAGGTGATGCCTCTAGTAATGTTCTTATTTTTCAGTATCTACCTTCCTTAATGAAAATTGAGGTTTCAACTGATTACTACCTTATTAGGACTTAGGTTTAAAGTCAGTTTATTTGTTAATTTGATTAGTTTTAATATTCAAATGCATGCCGATGGCCAATTCAACGCTTTAGGTTTTTATCTCCTAATTCACATGGGCTCATGTCTCACACACTAACAATAGTATTCATGAGTAGCTTGGAGGGAATGTGTGATTGTTTTTAAGAAATCACACGCATGCTATTCATTATATAAATAAACACTTGAGGGCATATTTATCTTTCATTAGCCTAGCTTGCTAAGATCCAAAACCTAAATTGGGGACATGAGCATGAAAAGTAAACTACATCAATTTTTAATAGATATTGTTGGTTAGTTTTATCAACATCTTCTCCCCATGATAAGGGGTAGAGCAACCTTAATAGCATTGTGGTCAAGTGAACCATGTTACGTATACAATTGCAAGTGCAAGTGCATCGACCCCATAACTTTTTTTTATATTTATTTCCATTAGCATTGTGGCAAAGTGAACCGTGTTACGTATACATAGATATTCTTAGAACTATCTTTTTTTTTTTCCATTAGTTGCACTTCTCGCTCTAGCATTCAAACAGACTGACGCCTACAAACCCTGTTGGGTTTTACAAGAATCATGATAAGGTGCAACTTTATGATGTTAACTTTTTAATTTTTATTGTTACACTTTCTAAAGTTTTTTTTCTTTTATTTTTTCTCAATTCTTTTGTTATTTTGTTGACCATGTTTAATATATTTACAATTAATGAAGTGGTGTCTAAGAAACGTGAACTAAATCAACCAGAGCCCAAATTTTAACATCAAATGTTAGAAAAATGATTATAAATAACTAATGACAAGATAATAAAATATTCTAGCTCTAATCCTTACTTTTTAATAAATGTTTCTTACACTAAATGTTAAAAATCTCATCTCAAAACGTTTAAGTAATCATGCTTTTTGTTGTAAAATTACATTTTCAAAAACACAATATAAAACTATTAAATGTAATACAGAATTATTGTTTGCACGTCAAGGGCTTGATCCTATGCCACTGTTGATTGTTATGTATTCTATAAAGTTTTGCCTCATACTCTCATAGTACATGTACTAAAGAACATAAAGATTGTTAATAGTGTGCAAACACATCAGACAATAATGGGACGCTTGTTTTAGCTGCTTATTTAACACTTTATTTGATGGTATATACACATACTCTCTAATGACACATTATACCGTAATTCTAGCAAGCATGTGTAATGTTTAATAAGCAACAATAAAGTGCTTGCATAAAATTAATGTAAACAATTTGAAGGCTAGTGTTCTAGTACTTGATCAAAACAAGGTAAACGCCGTTGAAAATAAAAGAAGTTCAGATTCTTGCATGAGGTGTTGTTGGTGTAGCATCTCAATCAGATTACATTATTATAATAATCTTTGGCTACTTGTGCAATTTACACACTTTACTCACTTCAACAAAGACAGAAATGGTTGATCATTAAAACCCAAAATAAAAAAAAACGCAACAATTTTCACACAAATCATATACTATAAAAACCAGTAATCAGCCATATGAAACACGAAAAAGTGTGAAAATTGTATCAATAGTTAACAATTGTATCAGAAGTATTTTAATAGTTATCAATGAATAAAATATAGCCGAGGTTTCAAGATAACACAAAACATAGTGAATCGGTGCATCCTACGATTCGGCAAATAGATATTCGAAGGTAAATATGAAGTGTTAGAAAGGACTCGTTTAGAGTAAATAAACCTTTCTGCTGGGACCTTCGTTTATATTTGGACCTTAATACGTAGTTTCGTACGGACAGAAACATAAACTGGAGATAACAAAATATGAACTTTTTATTATGATTAAATCACAAAAGCACATAGTAAACTTCAATACGTAAGCAAAGATAATCTAAATCTCAAATGAAAGGAGAAAATAAAGTCAAAATGTGTGAACGAGTAGATCTCAAATAAAATAGTAACCGAACCAGAAGTGAAGGGAATCCGGTACGGCGATCTGTGATCCACTAATTTGATATTCGAAGGCAAACTTGGCCGAAAGCGCATTAGCACTCCCTCCATAGGTCCTTCGTTTTCAACAAACGAATGAAAAGATTAAAGAAACTATAAATACATACGAGAGGTGAATTTGCTCAGTGAATACGAACCAAAATAAGAAAAAGTGAATCATGTTGCGAAAACGATCCGCAATCATCAACAGATTTCCTCGTTTCTCTTCATCGCATATGTAATTTTAGAGCCCTAGAAGTAGATGTAGCAAGCGAGAGTGAAAAAACTCAAAAACCCTAATGAGGCAATGTCTAAATGAAGTCTGATTGATACAGATTGTGCAGTGTGAGTTATATAGGGACTTAAAAACGCCCTAAAGCCCGATGGTTCATGTTTGTGAATTTTCATCCAATTGGGCTGAGCCCCTTTCCGTTTGATATGGTTAATGCCCGGCCCAAATTAGCGTGATAGAATAGTTTACGCTTTACACTTTACAGGAGAGGAGGGTGTGGAGAAAAAGGGTTAGTATAGGTGCAAACGAGTCGAGCCTATATGAGCTCGGGTTTGACTCGGCTCTTTTATACCCCTAGGCAATAGGGGCATGAGTGCATGTTGTTGAGATGGTGGTAGAGAAGATGAATTGGGGTGGTGGTAGTGACAATGTTTATAAGATTTGAGCTCTAACCGAGTAGGAAAAATAGACATATTTTGTAATATAAAATTAATAGTTTATGTGTAAAAAATTTATAGGATTTTTAATGAGCTCTAATATTAATATGCTAGAATAATTAAATTATTATTAGGTACTAAATTAATAGGCTAGATTGTATAAATGATAGTGTATTAAATTAATTACGATTGTTAACATGTTTTAAGGTTTAATAGGCTATAATGTCTAATTTCTTATTCGGGTCGTTAATAATACATATATAATATAATTTTTCTATAAAATATTTTGTACCCTAAACCCTAGGGTTGAAAAGATGCAAAGAGGATGCGTTTTTATGATGGGTGAATTTGTCTTTTGTTATTTTAACACTTCAATATCTTTTAAAATATTACAATTCAT
>BJCM01064858.1:0-11328 GCA_018326385.1 Flaveria bidentis | reverse complement strand
TCTTCATCATTATCATCACCTCTCTTCTTTCCCCTCGATCCTTCATCATCACTGTCATCTTCTTCATCAAACTCATTATCATCACCACCATCATCATCATCATCTTCACCTTCCCAGATCTTTAATGGCTCATCTTTTGATCCTTTCAGTCTAAGCATGATCTTCTTGTTCTTGGCCTCCAACTCCTCAATCCTCTTAACTGATTGATCATTCTGCTCCTGAAGTTGGGTAATCTGCTGTGCTTGAGCAACATTGAGCTCCACAAGCTGACTTAGCTGTGTAGCTCTTTGCTCATCAGCAACTAACAGCTTTAGCATGATCCGGTTTAGTGCGACTAGCTGTTCCTCTACCCCAATGAAGGGTTGAGTGGGTCCAGTGGTGAAGGTAGAGTGGGTTGAGGGACCTGCTTGGTGGCTGGTGGTGGTAATGGTGGATGTGGTGAATATGGGTGGTGGGATAGGTGTGGATGGTGAAGGGATGGCTGTAGTACTGGTGGTTGGGAGTGTGGTAGTAATGGTGGTAGGTGTGGTAGTAGTGGTAGGGGGTGTGGTAGTGGTAGTGGTAGCTGTGGTAGAAATGGTGGATATGGTGGTGATCAAAGTAATCCTCCTTCGCTTGCTCTTCATCCCATGGGGCTGAGCCATCCTCTTCTTCCTCGATCCCTTAGAGGAGGATGCTCCCCCTTGGCTAATGGGATGGTCCGGGATGTAAGATAGATTAGTATCAACAATAACAGCATCCCTGGACTCACCATGGCGTCCACCAACCGCCCTAAGCCCTCTGTCAGTGGCCACGACCCGGCTTCCCACTGTCTGTACCAGAGGCTCCTCATCTGATTCTTCATCCTTATATGGATGGAAGTCTTGGTGGAATCCAGTAGTCTCAGCTCCACCCTGGGTGGATAGTGGAGATGGAATATCTGTGGCAGTGGCCCTAGATTGGGTGGGGCCTGTATACCCACCATCACCACTGTCATCGTCATCGATGTCGTCGGTGGGAATCGGTTCAGAATTCAAGTCACTATCATCATGGCGCCACTTCCTTCTGGTGGGTGCAACATAATCCTCTCGGGCCAGATACCCAAACAATCGTCTAACAGGGGGTTTCACCTGCTTCCTCATGTACACCATCATCCTCCCTAGAGTGGTGTCATACATCACCTCTAACATCACTGCGTCGTCTTTATGAGCTAACCTTCATGTGTTATCCTAATTTAATAAAACTTATGTAATTTATGATGAACTAATGGTGTGATTTATGTTATGTTAATGTTTTGGTGGTATTGGGAAAACTTTTGATGGGTAGCATCTACATTTGAACGGAAAGTTATAACTTTATGATTTATGATTGTGATTGTCATACACAGAAAAACATATGATCAACTTTCATTCGTGAATCCGGTCTTCATAATAAATCCATGGCTAATGAACTAGAAATGGTTATTAGAAATCATATCACCTTAACTTTCTGATCATTTGCGGGTTCTCTTTTATAAGTCTGAGAAATCTATAGTAATTGCTATGGTTTTCTAAAATTAATGGTATGTTAGAAAGGGACCTGATCAACTCTCTTTTTAATGTTAAGTTATGTTTTTAGAAATCGTATGTCAAATAGGTCACAAAAGATTCAACTACATTACTAGGCTTTGATCTAAGTAGTAAAATCAACCTTACGTGATCCTAGTCACAACGAAGTAGGATAGACGAGAAATCACGCCAGTTCATCTTTATAAACATTAACATGATTACATTAATCAATATCTTTAAATCACACCACCAACTCATCATATTTACAAAAGTGTAATCTAAATTAGGACACCAATCTTACTTCACTGAAAGAATCACCAAAAGTCTCAATCTATCTTAATCTATTTTTATTTATCATTATTATGTTTAACTTATCATTTTCTAAAACATAAAACTGATAGTCAATTATGAGGGTTGTTTAGTAGGCTTAGTGTGTCCACGGATTGATACTCGATTCTTGACAACACTATATTACCGTACGACGGTACACTTGCTTTTTGTGTGTGTGGTTTAGTATTAGTAATAACCATTTAGAATTAAATATGTGCGAAGAATTCTTATCAAAATATATATACTATCTACACCCATCAGTGAATAACTATGATTATGAGCTAGCGTATCTAAAAATCAAGAGAATTGTTCAGCTACATTCTTCTCCTTTGTTACTGGTCCCATGAGTTGTCCAAATTCATTACATATAATGATCTCTATCTTATCAACTTTTCGAGTGAGCATAAGATGCAGCATTGTTGGTCCTCTTTTTTATATGTTTTAGATTCTAAACACAAGCATACATCAAAATTTAATATATATGTATAATCAATTTGTTAGCCATTATCATTAACCTGTTCTATTTTGGTTCAAGTGAAATCATATTATTTCCTATGCCTTTTACGAATCCTACATCTAGTTATAGCTAATATAGCTTACATCAACCTATCCTTCAAAATTAAAAACTAACATACCAAAATTCAATATTTATTCTAAAATTTTTTTGCAGCACCACTAACAACAATAAAAACATCAAAAAGGTTTGAACTTTGAATAAACAATTTAGAAAACTAACCTTTCAAGATTGAACTTAGATTCTTAGTCCTTTGAAAACACCAAAACCTCACAAGTCACAACAAAATCGATGGCAGCTACAGGCAATAGGTGCAACAAGGGAAGAAGGCCATAGGTGGTCGGTGCACCTCAGCAGCCAACGACGGGCGACAGGACAGGGGTGACCAGCCTAGCAAGATGGGGCAAGGTAGGGGCTTGGTTGAATGCAATGGTGGGAGTTGTAATTGGGGTTAGGGTTTTACTTTGTGTTATAAGAGTATGGGTAATAAGTAATTTTAGTAATTAGAAAGTATACAAAATGACTACAGAATTATAGTCTGCAAGAATCGAACTCGCGACCTCTACTTCCATTCACACACGTTTAGCAGTGAACCAGTAACATACCTAAGTTACAATGTGAACCCAAAAATACTAATGAATTTACCTTCAAAAAAACTATAAGTTAAATAAAAAGTTAAATATTATAAGTTACATTACCGATTCAAAAATCAATGGGGTCACTTGACCCTATACCCTTAAGCATGGTTCCGCCCCTAGGTCATTGATCGATGAATTCCTAATATTAGTTTGAAAATTTTGAAAAGTTGTTCTTAACCTTCTTTTTTCAAGTTTGATGTTAGTTTATTAATCATAACAAATATTTTTAAATATCAAATAACTAGTAGAAGTTTTTTTAATATCTACAAATCAAACTTGACAATATATTTTTTTCAATACTCGTTGAATTCCTCAACCTAACATTGTTTCTCGTGAAAAAATTGTGTAGGTTTATGTTAATTAGTATATATAGAAATCTGTGTAGGTTTAAGAATATGCATCCTATTAAATTAATAGTAGAATTTAACTATTAAGAATGCAACCTGATGACATGTCGTTTGGGTCATGCAAGGCATCGTACATTAGCACATGTAAACCAACCATCCATCATAACCCTTTAAAATAAGTTTCCTATGAAACTTTTAACAATATACAATTTTCAGAAAGAGTTGCATATATATTACTTTCATAATGCAAACATGTCAAAAGTTACATACATAAACACAATTTGCAACCTTCTAAGAAAAATGTTGCAATCTTTACTACAATTTACAACTTTTTTATAAAAAAGTTGCAAATTTAATATTTTTTGCAACCTTTTATGAAAAACATTGAATTAAATATTAAAATGCAACCGTTGTGTTTAGCAAAGTTGCATTAGAGTTAAATGCACCTTATTTAAAAAAAGTTACTTTTAAAAAGTTACATTAGGCTAATTTTCTAGTAGTGGCGTTTCAATAAAATCCTTTATAAACATCATTATGACCAACTAGACGTCTACGGTATTGAGCCAACATGAGTGGCTTTCTTGCCCCTATTAAAAATTCAAAGGTTTTATGTGGAGGTTGAGATTTAACAAAGTCCCAACCAAGGAGTGTCTAATAGCAAGAGGATTCCTGTTGCTTTTTTATGCCCTAACAATGTTGAATCAGCTAGTCACATTTTCTTGTTGTGTCCATTCACTTCTAAGGTATGGTCACTGATGTGATCCAAATTATACATATAAAACATATCAATTGCACATCAATTATTCTGTAAACTCTAACTAAAAATGATGATTTGATACTTAAATCGTTCATATTGTGTTTTTAGGCTTGGAAAAGGCCATGATGAACAAAAGGAGATAAAATAAGAAGAAAATAAAGAGGTCCAAGTTTTGGAATTCAAGCATGGGTTCGTGCTTCATGCGGCACGCCCCCATGCCTAGCTTGAAATACACTTTCGTGCTTAAATCAACACACCCCTGTGTTTGTTGGTCCGACAGGACAAAAAGTACGGTTCCCCGACCCGAGCCACGGGAGCGTACCCCACCACAAACACGGGGTCTTGCCCGATAAGATCTGAGCGTACGAGCCGACAAACTTCTATGTACATTGTACTAGCACATGGTCGTTCCTTTTAGGCACGGGGTCATGCTTAAACACTACAGAAAGCCTATAAATAAGACTTCATTTGCAACTTGAAGATGAGCTTTTGGGAGGTGAAGTGCTGGTGTTCCCTCTCGGGAACCCAGCCCTTGGAGGTCCTTAGAAGGGTTTGGAGGTTCATTCAACACTTAGAAGAAGCTTGGGATTATCTAAATATCATCCATTGTGGATCACCGGTTTGATTGTTCTAATTTACCGATGATTTCATTACTATCTTTTATCTTTTTTGTTATGTTCAAGCTTATTATGAGCTAAACTTCATGTGTCATCTTAATTTAGTGAAACTTATATAATTTGTGATGATCTAATGGTGTGATATATATTATGTTAATATTATTGTGATCTTTGGAAAACTTTTGATGGGTAACATCTACATTTGAACGGGAATATATAACTTTATGATTTGTGATTGTGATTTTCATACACGATTGAAAAACGTATGATCAACATTCATACACGAAACCGGTCTTCATAATAAATTCATGGCTAATGAACTAGAAATGGTTATTAGAAATCATATCACCTTAACTTTCTGATTATTTGCGGGTTCCCTTTTATTAGTCTGAGAAATCTACAGTAATTGTTACGGTTTTCTAAAATTAATGGTATGTTAGGAAGGAACTTGATTAATTCTTTTTTTAACATTAGGTTATGTTTTCAGAAATCGTATGTCAAAAAGGTCACAAAAGATTTACCTACATTACTAGGGCTTTGATCTAAGCAGTAAAATCAGCCTGACGTGGTCCTAGTCACTACAGAGCAGGATAGACGAGAAATCACGTCGGCTCATCTTTATAAATATTAACATAATTACATTAATCAATATCATTAAATCACATCACCAATTCATCATATTTACATAAGTGTAATCTAAATTAGGAAAATAACCTTAATTCACTAAAAGAATCACCAAAAGTCTCAACCTATCTTTATCTATTTTTATTTATCGTTATTATGTTTAACTTATCATTTTCTAAAACATAAAACTGATAGTCAATTATGAGGGTTGTTGAGTAGGCTTAGTGTGTCCACGGATTGATATTCGGTTTACCAACACTATATTACCTTACGACAGGTACACTTGTCTTTTGTGTGTGTGGTTTAGTATTAGTAATAACCATTTAAAACTTTATATGTGCGAAATATCCTTATCAAAATATATATACTATCCGCATCCATTAGTCGCATATTCTTTTATGGTGTTGTAGCCTTTCGCATGACTTGGAACACAATGAAGATTTACTCTTGGCTCCCTTTGTAATCCTGGCTTTAGCAAAGCAAAAAAAGGCGGTGTATCTGATGTTTTAAATTTTGACCACTTTATGGTTTATATGAAAGGCGGGGAGCGTTAGCAGATTTCAATGCAGGAGCTCAATGGTGTCTAGGGTCGTGGACGAGGTCAAGTATTAATCGTATTCATGGATGAGGTATAGGGCAAGGGATGTAAACTTAATGTGACATAAGTGGTGTAATAGGTAGTGTTTTTTATTTCTTGGTGCAAGCAATTATGGATCTTAGCATCTTGCTGTAATTTTATGTTTTCAACAAAGTTTACGTATTAAAAAATTTAAGCATGTTTGGATAAGAGAAAAATTATAGGATGAGGACCTCATTGGAGTGTTCACTTAGGCAATTAAATAAAAATCTTTAAGCTTCTCGTGAGTTGATAGGTGAGGTTGGACGTACATAAATTCGTTGCATTAACCCACATTTATGAATATGGTATACACTACTATACCCTGTATTAAATGTCTACTTCTGCTTAATTAAACTTTGTGTTTTCATTCCATTAAATATTATGAGTTCATTATCCAAACAATCGCAATAAACATAAATCATCATACACAATTACAAATGTAATAAGATATAAGGTAGTACAAGTGTGACAAAACATAGCAAGTTTAAAGCTGAGCCAATTGGCGGATGTCCATCGGATAAGCATCCGAGGATGATTGGGCACTGTAAGATCTCCTACCTACGATCACATTTGCAGCTTCGCTAGGGTGAAAAGCGTCCCAAAAGAGGTGCTCATTTCTATTTGGACAAGGTGCTTGACCAGGTAGACAAGTGATTTGCCCGTTATTCCTTCCTACTCCACAACATCCAGCATTTGTCACAGTGAAACCTATTTCCATTAAAAATAAAACAAATGAACCCTTGAATACTGAAAATATTTATTTAGATATTAAATAGTTAGTAACGAATCCTTCAATCTCACCGTATTTATCTAGAAAGAAACCAAATTAAATGTGGATATAACTTAAGATATATACCGTAAGATTGAGGGCTATTGATCAAGTCTTGGAAGATGCCGTAATTGTTGATGTATATGAATTTTGCATCTGGTAGTTCACGGTTGAAGTTATCAACAAGAGATCTCAACAAGTTGTTGAATAATTGGTTTGCGGAGTTGATTTTTTCGACACAAGTAGATCCATCTTCGCTGTTTTGAGCCAACGCATTTGGGCTACACCCAATCTGTCCTATGCCATTTAACACAAGTTTCCTTGCTCCATAGCCATATAATTCCTAAAAAATCCCAAATATAAGTTTCTATAGTATCTACATCCAAACTAAAACCATGAAACTATTAAACATTCTATATATGTAATTCCTATTTTTGGTTTGAGCCCTCAGTTTCTATATATACATGTGTACATTGTTCATAGAGGACACAAAATATTTAAACAACTAGAGTATCAGAGGCTTAGGATTCTTTATACCTTGTTTCCTCTCTAAACCTTGATTGCATACAATGTTTATTACCATTTATTTATTAAGATAAAGTAGATCCGGAGCTGTTCTAAAAAAAATGTACTACTTACTCGTATCAGCCCAGAATATTGTTCGATGAGAACAGAAGCATACTCCTCGGGTGTATACTGATTGCTAGTTTGGTAGTAAGTAGGCATGAAATAGTTATTAAGGTAATCGTTGCTTCCCAGTCCGACTGAGTATATGCACTGTCGTAGATAATTTGCTGCTGAATCTTCGTCCCCTAGTATATTCACCACTTGTGACACTGTATTTTTGTAATTGTTTACCTGCCCACCAAAGCTAATTCGCGCACCCTATAAAATAATCAAATCCATCAACATATATAAATGATTTGAATTCTTCCTTATTTTGTGATATTTAGTTAATATTGTTTCAGGAACACATGTATGTAAAACATTAAAGAATTTGTACCAATTGTTGCCCAGTTTCGTCTCGGATTCCTGCTGCTGCTGAGGCATAATTCACACCTCTAAGTATGTCGCGACCACCAGCGTTTGCATATGCTGGAATATAATCGTCGAAGCCCAGAAGCTCAGCTGCATATTAGAGAATTATTAGATGAGTAACTAGAATTTATGTATGATCATGATAAAAATGTATTTGTTACTGAGTATAAGAAGATTCAAGTTTCCTTTTATACGGTATTAAACGTATACATTGATTTAATACAGCAATAATTCATCTCTTCTCCAAAAACATGATTTTAAACTTTTATTGACATAAGCACATCATAACATAGATGTTTAGATAGTTTGACCTAATGGTTAATTTTGTCTAAGATCACAAGTTGTCACATTATAAATGAATATCGAATTCATGTTTTGTGAATCTTGGGACTTTGAATACCGATGGAGATTATGCACCAAGATACCTCAAAAGACCAAGATACCTCAAAAGTTTTATACCGATGGACTCGGGCAGTTTGAGATTTATACTACTTGTTTCATGATCTGGCTGTATAAAAACAAGATCTAACGTTTTGGTTCACTATTTGAAACTTTTAACTGGTCCTTTAACATCACCTTTAATTTTAGAATGTATAGTTATGCATTTATATAACATTTATCTTACTATTAATTTTATATAATCTAACCATGTTAAAATAAAATAAATAACCATAAAACTTGTTCCTACTGCCCAAACCATCAAACCAAAGCCTGTCTAGGCAACCTTACAAACCTAGTCAGTTTGGTTTTCATTTTTAATTAACACAGTTAACGTTCGACTCATAATATTTATTAAAACTGGTTAAAGGAAGAAAAAAAATGCTCCTATAGACTAATGTTTAAACCATTATATAGCAATTAAGCTCATGAGCAAATTGATGCTTACGTGGGAACTTGTATAGGCATAAGTACAATTATTGAACCATCAATTTTTTGTAGAGGCCACCAATTAAAATGCATAAAAATTAATAAAGATAAGTGTTTTCAAGTGGTCCCCCCCCCTCACCAACCCACATGCAAAAAGAACTTCTAACCAAAATGGATGTACAAAGTCACTCAATGTATGAGAGTAAAAGCACCAAACAAAGGCAATGAGGCTTACCAACGGTATCAACAACTGTTTTTCCGTTGCTAAACCTTCCGGTTGGGCCATCAGGGAAATCAATGCCATATGGCAAGTAATTGGCTCGAGCCAACGATGCGATACCATTATTATTCCCATTATCGACCAAAGAATCCCCAAAAATGAAGTAACAAGGAACTTGAGGGTCACCATTAACCTCAAAAGTGACCTTGTTTAATACTAATACAATTGCTATTACATACACAACTAACCATCTTTGTTGGTCACTTGCCATTTCTATAAATGCGGCAAAAGTGCATGCAAAAGCAAGATGTGTTATAAAGAGCAAAAGATGATGGGAAAAGGTGAAGTGGGTGGTGATATGATGTACGTCAAGATCGTTGACTATATATACACACAAAAGGCTGTGTTGTGTGTGTGATTTAGTGCGTGTTATGCTGGATAAATGAGGAAGACGACGACTTTGGTGTCTTTATGATGTTTTACAGTTGGGAAGATGGATAGGTGCATTAAATTCACGCGGACGTTGCATGGGTTTCAACAGTATGCACAAATTATAGTGGTAGATCCAGTTGGTTATACATATTCGGTTATTTATCATTATGAACTAATTTTGAGATCCCCAAACCAATTCGTTCATTGAAATTCTAAATCAACTCAGAAATTCTGTTCTTTTATGGAAATTTCAATTAATTCATTTTATGTAATTAGATTTTTTAAACATTTTTGTCTACATTTTTTTGAGAAGAAAAGTTTCATAGGGTAAATGTACAATCCGTTGTTCAAAAAGTTCGTGGTTCATGATACGCTTGTTTGAAGGATTTGAAAAACTAGAATCAATTCATTTATAGTATGTCTAGCAAAATGGTCGGGTTGGGTTGGGTTGGGCAGGATAAGATGTCAAGATGGGTTCGAGTCAGGATGAGTTCGGGTCAAGACGGGTTGTTTCAAATAATGGGTCATATTAGTTCGGGTCAGAAAGGGTTTTAACCAAATGACCACGGGTCAGACCGGGTCAATTCTAAAATGTATCATTTTACATATTTCCGTTTTGTAAAGGCAACCACCTAAACGAACAAAGATCATCTTGCATTAAAATTGAATCAAATAATTAAACATTAATTTGTTATTTCATCAAAAAATAGAGTAAATAATTTGTTCATAACATAAAAAAATTGATACGTAAATCAATATTTGGATGTGAATGTAATGTATTAATCTGATTACAAAAATGATGATAGTTGGTGGTGTTTGTGTCGATTGGTTGTAATGGTAGTTGTGGTTGTTGTGCTAATGGTGGCGACGGTTGTCATAGGTGGATGATGGATAGTGGACGTAGCGGTGGTGGTGGGTGTTGTGGGTGGATGTAGCGGTGGCAGCGATGGTTGTCGTGTGTGAACGTAATGGTGGCGGCAGTTGTTGTGGGTGGACGTAGTGGCAGCAATTATCTTTGGTGATTGTTGCGATGGCGGCAACTATCATTAATCGTCGTTATGGTGGTAGCAATGGTTGTTGCAGTAGCAACAATGGTTGGTTTTTGCGATAGTGGGTGTGATTACCAGTAGTGATGCTATGAAGGAGACTATAATATGTTGTGGTTGAAATGGAGTAGGCTGGTAGACTATTTCATCTATTGAAGATGATGATGAAGTGGTGGTTATAATTTTAAATGTAATTCTTTGTTTTTTGATAACCCATTCTGACTCGCTCAACCATTTGGTTATGCCCATCTTGACCCGTCTAATATTTTGTTCTTTTTATTTGAGTCCATACAAACTCATTATAAAAACTACTTAGTGCCCAAGATAACCCAAGTTATCATAACTAACACCCATATTGACCCAAAATGTAATGAATGGGTTTGTTTTGCCATGTATAATTTATAATAACAAGTCGACCTTCGTACCAATTACAATGGTGGAAATTAAAATTAAAACATTGGCCTATATGTTGGTGAAAAACTAGGCTAAGGGATCGAGTGTAATGAATAGTTAATTACCTATGTTATAGTTAATTACCTATGTGTTTTTTAACAATGCTATATAATCTAGTGTTTTTTTAGTTAGAGATTTATATATTATACGAGTGTAATGAATAGTTAATTACCTATGTGTAATGAATATAAGTAATAAAACAATGATATTATATTTTAGAGTAAACTACACGGATGATCTCTAGGATTTGTGTAGGATCAAGAAGAAGGCTAATGCAACCAAAACTATATCACTTAAGTTATTTTGGTGCTTCATGCAAAGGCTTCCGAAGCTTATCGTGGAACTTCCGAAGGTTGTAGAGTTCTTCCGAAGACAAAGTAAAAGATCAACTTCCGAATACAGAACTCTACTTCCGAAGACAAATGCATACTTCCGAAGTTCAATTAGAAGAATAAAGCAAACACCACTTCTGAAGCATGATGAAAAGAAGAAGTCTCCAAGCCTTGGAAGAAGCAGCCTCTTCCGAAGTAT
>BJCM01064854.1:0-17338 GCA_018326385.1 Flaveria bidentis | reverse complement strand
GACGGTGGTGTCCGGTGGTGGTGGTTTCAAGTGGTGGTGGTGGTTTTCGTCGGCGGCGGTTTCCGGCAGCAGTGTTAGCCGACGACGGCGGTTTCTGGCGACGGTGGTGGCTGGCAGTGGTTTCCGACGGCGGTGGTGGCTGGCAGTGGTTTCCGGCGACGGTGGTGGCCGGAGGAGGTTTCCGGAGGCAGCTGGGGCCTTAGGTGGTTTCTTGCGATGTCGGTGGTGGCCTTCGGATGTGGTTTTCTTGCAATGGCGGTGGTGGCCTTCGGAGGTGGTTTCTTGGGGTGGTGGTTTCCGGCGCCGGCCGTGGCCGGTGGTGGTGGCCTTCAGTGGTTTCAGGCGGCAGCGATGGTGGCGGTGTCCGACGATAGTGTTCCCGGGGTGGTGGTGGCCGACCGCAGTGGTGGCCGGTGGTGGTTGCTGGTGACGAGCGATCTTGGTGGTCGGTGGTGGTTGTTGTGGCGGATGGTGTTGGTGACTAATGATGGAAGAAGGTATGGAATGAAAAAAAAAGGGGGAGTGGATGGAATAAATTTGAGGGAATGGAATCAACTACGTAATGGTTCATTCCATTACCTCCACCAACCAAACATGTTTTTATTTATTTACCCTCGATGGTTCATTTCATTCCGCCCCTCATTCCTGTATACCAAACGCTATCTAATTGTATTATCTAAAAATCAAAGCGAACCGATTCATTTCAATGTAAACTACATATACACGTCTATACAATTAAACTTTTATATAGTTACATTCAAGCGTGAGTTTTTTTTATTAATGAAAAAAATGCGCTCGTTATATAAGTTATACTACAGAAATAATTTAAAGAGGTAGAAAACCCTACTAATAATCAAACGAATGTTCGAAATTTAGACTAAAATCAATTTAGTTTCACATATATATACATAATTATTTAAGCAATCTAGAGGTACGTATATTTTCAAGGAGCGAGTTATTTAATATGATCATCTTATTAATCATCAGAAGTCGAAGCAGAATTACCATTAATTACTTCTTCGATCTAGATTGCTTTAAACCACCACCACCATGATCACCCGACGACAATGACAGTACAGGCCTCCGCCGTGGAGCCACCCTCACGGGCTCCGGCATGTTGGTCCCGATGAGATGCGGGAAGTTAAGCAAAGCTCGAGACCCACAAATCCTATAAGCAGCTTGATCATAAGCAAAAGCTGCATCCTCAGGTGACTCATAAGTCCCCAGCCATATCCGACCGCCCCGCCTTGCCGGATCTCTTATCTCCGCTGCAAACTTCCCCCACGCCCGCCTCCGACCCCCCGGAACTTCCTCCACTCCGACCGCGAGGCGTGAGTCTTATCGATCACGGCCTCGGGTACTTCGTTTGTCACCTTTTCTGATGAAGAACTCCCCGGAGGAAGAAGAAGAAGAAGAAGATCAGAGGTTTGAGAATGATCATGGGGAAGGTGGTTTTGATGAATATTTGAATTAAGAAAAGAGCTGAGATCAGAAGAATCTGACATGTTTTGTGGTTTTTCTGTATGGATGTGTGAGCTGAGAGATATAAGCTACTTTTATGTATCAATAAAAGGGTTAAAGATCTAATAGAGTATTGGAAGTTGGTTTGTTTTTCAATTTTGTACGGTGGCCGTCAAAAATTGATATATGATCTAATTTTGAATAGTTAAACTTAATGATCAGATCTTAGTTTGAACCAACATTAACTCTCTCGTCTTTTTGTGAAAACGTAAAATCATATCAAAAAAACAATAATGTCATACTACTGTTAGCAACCATTAACACAACAAAAAAACTCGTATTAAAAAAAATAAAAACCAAAAATACAAAATCAAATAGAAAGCAGACGTAAAAAGGTCAATTAATCACACATGTAAAACGTAAAATATTGAAAAAATAACTAAGTTGATCCAAGACTTACGCGTTGTGACGAGTGGTTAAAGGGAAAAATAAGCGTAAACCTAAAATCACGCGCACACATTACAGTGTGTTAAGTCGTAAAATTTAGATCGAAACGTAAAACGAAAAACTTTTAAAAAGTATAGGGGATAAAATTGAAAGTGAAATTTTATAGAGGTTGATTTGTAAAAGATGTAAATATTGGGGTTAAAAGTAAAAAAAATAAAGATTAAACATCCAAAAGTGAGTACAACCCAATTAAGCCTAAATTACCAACCACCAAAGTTAGTAATTAGTAATATATATAATAGTTAAACGTAAATAACCAATGATCTTTAGTATAAAGTTTTAAGATAAGAATGTAAGACACCCCAAGATCTCATGAAAATAAATATGTTTTAGATTCAAGTCTCATATGTGATAAAAAATATATATTTCAGGTTGATCAGGGGTTTTCTCGTTTGATGTGAGTTTGCTCATGAGTATGATCTTAGGTTTTATATTTGGATAATAAAGATTATTGGATAGGTTAGGGACAATGAAATGTCATACGGTATATTGGTATGATTATATTTAAACAATGAAATTTTGTAATATCAAATATCTTAATTTCAGATTTCTAACATATATACCCTTTCACTAAAACTTATTATAGGATTCATATGGAAGTTTAATCTTTGATTTTTAAGGAGAAATAAAAGTATATAGTTGTTATATATTAAATCTGTAATTTATGAAATAATTAAATATAGAATTTCAAGTATTTTAAATGTCTATATAAAATATTGATTTATTAGTTGAGTAATTAAATATCATAGTGTGCAAGTTTTCTAATATTAATATACACACACGCATAGTTAAATAGTGGTTGTCACAATCAGTATGTAAGATGCAAAAACAAGAAAAGAAAAAAGAAATGAAGCTTATGTTTAACACCACATAATAGTTAGGCAGAACTAACTAGAATCGAACCCTCACGTTGCTGCGGGGTTTTTTTCGTAATGATGTGGAAACGATGTGTCAGTAATTGTTTTATACATAAGAGTACATTAAAGTCATATAACAGCTATAACAACTAACACTTATACAAAAAGATAGTTTGATAAGATACATACATGATTAGCATTGCTAAACTAAATTTTTCAAAAGTAGTAAATTCTTTTAACATGAACTAATAAAAATATATAATTTTTTTAATAAAACATGGTAACTATTTTTAATAACGTAAAATAGTATATGTTAAAAAATGAAATACAAAATGAAATTAAAGATAAATCTTGATCAACTATATAAAACAAAAAACTCTCCTTTTGGAATTAGAATGTGGTTTGAGGACCATTTTACAATTTGGATAATTTTAGTGGTAAAAATATGAAATACCTTAACTCTCCTGTAGAAACCGACATCCCATTATAATAGATATATAATGTACTACTAGGGGTGTTTCGCATAACAGATTATTCGAATTTGAAAATTTCAGGACCCTATCCGAAATCGGATCCGATCTTAATAAGGATTTTCCTATTCGATCCGATCTATACGAATTCAATTCGGATCGGATTCGGATATATCTGTATATCCGAATAAACCAAATAACAAAATTTTCCTATTTTTTTGATTTTTTTTTTGCTAATTTTTTATTTTTAATATTTTATAAGTTGAAAATCACAATAAAAGATATAAAACTAAAAAAAATACTTGTACGCAAATTCACAATTAAAACATAATAGGTAATTGTGTGGACCCAAAAGATTAGAATATATAGTTTATAATGACGGTCGATTATTGCATAATTATTTAAGATTATGACTAAAATGTGTAAATATATAGTTGAAGTCTTATTCGGATATCCAAATAATCCGAATAACCCGAATAAAAAATTATGAAATCCGAAATCCAAATAAGGAATTCGGATTCGGATGAGATCCGATCCGAATATCCGAATAAGGATTCGAATCGATTTATTCATACATAAATACACAACTATCTAAGTGCACTACCTCACTTTTCTATTACATAACACTTCTTATTTGACTTCATAATCACAACTAAGTTGCCTACTATAAGGATATCCCCGTTGCTTCATGCTCATCTACACATACACACGCACACACACAAATACACATACATACATATATTAAACAATTATTTTTAAACAATATTTAAACATTAGTATTAATTATTTTTAACATTATAAAATTATAATAAAAAATCATAATAAAAGCATCAAACAATTTCCTAAAACCATTATATGTTGTGTTGTCCCAAATTTCTTATTTCTATCGGGGACGTTTGGGTTGAAAGGATTTTGATTGAAAGAACAATCTTGAAAAAATAGATTAATTTAGGTTGAAAGTGTTTATGTTTGTTAAAAGACGTACGAGTTTTTAAAATTATAGAAGAATTGTTGATTAGATAAAGATGTGAGATTATATGGAATTACTTACCCACCAAACACGCTACAATTTTGACATTTAAGCCATCATCTCCTTACTTTTTAAAGACTAATTAGATCACTTACGGTCGATCATCTTTATTACTCAAACACAAAATCTGAAATTAATATTATGAGAAAACTCAAATAAAATAAAAAAAATCATTTGTAAACCAACAGAAACCCACTTTATTTGTATCCCATGTAAAACTTAAATTCAGATCTTAAATTGATCTCTCTCACAAAGGAACGCATAGAAACTATAGAAGCGTGTATAATAAGTGTGATATCTGCCTACCCGCAAACAAGGTTCATTAAATCTTCCCAAAAACTTGCACCTTATCAAAATCAAACAAAGCCCCAGATTCGATTCCTAAAAGGGCTTTGTTTTTAAGCTTTTGAACCTTCTTTATCCACTTAAAGTTCCCATTTTTATGGCCTCTGCAACACTAGCAAGATTCTTTATCATCTTCGCTCTGCTTCCCCTGATTACACATTCAGTCCCTTTTGTCGTCTTCCATGGTGAGTGTTTCTTTCCCCTTTTGATGATTGAATGCCTTTCACGGGCATAATTCACAAGTTTGTATTTATTATTGCTGATTTGATGAATATTAGTGGTGGAGTTTCTTGGATTTATAAATCTTGCGTTGATCTTTGATGGTTTCTGTTTGTGGGATTTTCTTGCAGTGAATTGTTTTGTCTTTTCATATAAGTCAACTGATGTGAAGTGTAGTTAGTGTTCAGAGTTTTTACACATAACATTTATAATTTTGGTATTTGGGGGTGTTTGGATATGGATTTTCAAAATCACTATTGTGACATGGAGATTCAAAAGCAGATAATTATTTGCTTAGTGTTGCTAACATAGTTCTTTAATTTTGGTTTCAAATACTCAGAAAGTCAGAATCATAATTAGTTTATTTAAATACTTCTTGATAATGTGGTAAGCAAAAGTGTTAGTAGGAGTGAAAAGGGTCAACCAGGTGAACTCATACTTAGCTTGTTAGGGGATTCTTCTTGATTTCTTTATTTATTATCTTAAGTTGTCTAGTTATGGGAATTCATTGAGTTTTTAATATGCTTATTTAACCTTGTTTATAGGTGTTGCTGATAGTTGCACCAAGAAAGGGGTCACACATTTCACTGATCTTTTAAGCAAATGGTCTCATGTTCAAGGATACTGCATGTATGTTCTCGTTTAACTTGTAATTATAATATCAATTTTGATATATAGCAAAGAAAATATGCATTACATGGTGTAATTAAGTAACAAGTGTTGGCATTGTTTGTAGAGAAATTGGAAATGGAGTGTGGGATTCTTGGTTTATGCCCTTTGAGGATCAGGTGTTTTATCCATATTCGTTGTGTAAAATGTTTTCGGTATTTTCCAAACAATTTACAGTTTTCCGGATGGTAATTGGTTAATATCTAATATGGATTTTTTGTCTTTCGTCTTGTAGGTTGTGATTGCTTGTGAGAAGGTAATGAAGCCAATGCCAGACATTTCATCGTTTTCATTTTACTCGCTTCTAAACTAGTGTACTTTCTAGCATTAACAGGTGAAGAACATGAGTGAACTCAGTCAAGGTTATAACATACTTGGACTTTCGCAGGTGAGAACATAAAAATAAAGTTAACATTCTGCATAAGAACCATTTCTAAAGATTAACAACTTCCCCAAGTGAGAAAAAGCATGATCTCATAATTAGTTTCCATTGAATATCAAAAGTCTTTGTGCTTTAAATAAAATGAGTGAGAATTTCATCAAGGGCTTGTGATTTTGCAGGGTAACTTGATCGGTCGAGGAGTTCTTGAGTTTTGTGATGGAGCGCCTCCGGTAGATGTTTGGTTTAATTTTGTACTTTTTTTTTTGTTTCTGTAACAATTCTAATTCTTTGAGCAATTGCTATGCTTAACTGAAGACCGAGGAAAAGTGTGTTTTGATTGTAAATGGAATTTATATTATTAACTTGTTTTTTATAACAGGTGAAAAACTTCATATCTGTAGCAGGTCCTCATGCTGGGGAAGCATCAGTTCCGTTTTGTGGTGTAAGTCTCAAATATTTTCTAGAAATACAATACTTTTACAGAACTTTTCGGTCATTAAGATCTTGTTTTTTTGTTTTTGCAGAGTGGTTTATTGTGTGCTTTGGTGGATGGTTTGATAAAGTTAGCAATTTATAGCACTACTCTCCAGGTTAGATTTCACAACTTTTCATCCAAACATGAAAAACAAGAAAATATGCAACTTTTTTTTGGATCCATGAACCAACACGTATTCTACATAACAAGTTAATCAAAGAAACTATCAGTTTCATCAAAAGTTTCTAATTTTAAAGAAAACAGGTCAATTTGGGATGCATTTTCTTGATAACATGTCAAATAGAAAAAATGCCTAAAGAAATGGGTTGATAGTTGGAAGCAGATGAAATGGGTTGATAGTTGTGTAATGTGCACTCAAATGCCTAAAGAAAAATCTCAAGAAAATATAACAAAAAACAATGTTGATGGGTCATGGGCCGACCCTACCCATTTTGACCCAGAACTTAAAGATTGCCGTTTTGACCCATTATCCTACTTACTTGACCCACACTTTTGCCACATCGAGTAACTTTCCATACTGCATGTCTACCTGTTTGGTATTGATAATAGTAATTTTATCTGTAAAGAAGCATATATAGAAAATTATGCAGCAACAACAACAACCATACCCAACAAGTCCCACCCGCAACAAAAGCTATTGGTAGGGTCTGGGGAGAGTGGGATGTAGGCAAACCATACAAGGTTGCTTCCATTTATACCCTCGGCTCTAACAAAACCTGCACACAAACGTATGACAGGATAGAGGCTGTTAGTGTGATAGTGGCGTACATGGACCAAGGTAATCATGGTAGGCTATCGGAAGATAGAAACTAGAAAAAGAACAAGTCAGAAGGTATGATAAAATAAATATGAAAAATACAGGATATGTTTGGAAAGGAAGTGCATGATCTCAATCAACTAAATTACCTCAAATAAGTTTCAAAGTCGCTCCGAATCTCAATTAAATTTCTTGTTAATCATGCAAACATTTATGTTTCCTTTGTGAAACTTGATGTTACTTTGTGCAGGAACACTTGGCTCCAGCAAACTACATTAAGATCCCAACTGTAAGTAAAAATACCTTTTTATCTCCACCTTACAGCCATCTTTTCATGTTTAAGCTATAGATACAAGTGTTTATGCGATTCTAGCATATTTTAGCTAAAAATTGGTTCTGTATTGAACGACACTTTATATATATAACTCGTTTTATAGGATCTTGATGCTTATCGAGAAGGTTGTAAGTTTCTCCCGAAGCTAAACAATGAGTTCGAAAAGAATGCTACATACAAACAAAGATTCTCTAGCTTGCAAAATTTGGTGCTTATAATGGTAAGAACTTATATATCCAGTTAGCTGTTTATGCAGAGCAGAAATAGTCTAATCCGATGTAATGTACCACTTATATTACTTATGGTACCTAAAGTTACTAACTTGGCACTTCGGTTTCGACCATTTCTGTTCTGAAATAAGTTTTTCAGTGTAACGCCTTTCACTTCATTAAGAGGATGTACAAGTCTCACTCAGTGAAATACAAGTGACTGTAGGATTTTTAATTGCATTCCAAAGGCCTTTTCCAGAGATGTTTAATCTGATCCAAAACTTAGGTGCAGTCACTATAGCATTGCTGCATTCAATTTGATTTTGACCCGGAAAAATGCGTACAAGTTTCAGTACTTGAAATACAAGTCACCATAACCTTTTGGTAATGACAATAATCAACCATTTTTGTATCTTGAAATGTCTATAGTTCGATAAAGAATTGGTTTTGGTACCGAAAGAAACCTCTTGGTTTGGATACTTTCCTGATGGAGCCTGGGAACCAATACTTTCAGCAAAAGAGGTAAATTCGCTAATCATGCATTAATGACTTTTATTGTACGACTCATCAATAAACGGACCTAACTTAAATAAATCTATGCATCAATAGGTTGTAGCTGTATGGTACATTTCATCAATGCATTCTGTGTTTTTTTTTTCTTAATTTTCATTCTGCATCTATAGTTATTCACTCGTAGCATGTTGATGGTGGGTAATAAAATATAAAATTGTGCATATATGATTCACTCGTAGGTCATCCCAGTGTATAGAAATATAGATATGTTTGACCCGTAGTTCATAGTTATTCATATAGGTCCAAGAGTTCTAGGTTGGTTGGATAATAATAATAATAATAATAATAATAATAATAATAATATTCTTACGTGCCATTAATAATATGGTACATCGTATTATCACTCCTCTAAGTTGAGAGTTCCCCATGAATAGCTTGCGTCCTATACGCTCTTAGTTTAAGCACAAACACAATATGTTTGAAAAAATTTAGATCGTGCAAGATGTCTAACCTAGTACAACATCAACATACCAAATATATTGAGATTGATATTCACTTCGTTTGGGAAAAGATGGATAGGTGTTAGCTACACATTCTTCATATGCATTACAGGATTTTGATTAACTATATGAATGTACAGACACCACTATATATAGAAGACTGGATCGGTTTGAGGACATTGGATGAAGCTGGGAGGGTGAAATTTGTAAATGTTTCAGGAAGCCATCTTCATATGGCTGATGATGATATGAAGAAGTACATCGTACCATATTTAGTTGACGAAAATGCCCTTGTAAATTCGATTTTGGCAAAATCAACCGGAAAGCAACCTTCTGATTTCATTAGAAAACTAGGTGGACAACAAGATCTACAACTAAAAGTTGTCCATCGCTCATAACAGGAAGTTATTTTCTATTTATTCATCAATATTTGAATGGCTTATGTAATTCTACAAGATATATACATATTATTTCAAAGCTCAAAATGCATCTTCATCGTAATTTTCATGATGCCTGATTCAAAGCTCAGGTAATTCAAAAGTATAACTAGAGTGAGTGTGCTCAGGAAGCAAACACAAACCACAAGTCAATAATTTAAAAGCTAAAACTGGTTTAACTATTCTGAATTGTCACTTGACTTTGGCCTTAAAATATAACTTCGTATTTAGAGGTGGGCATAAGGGCCTAACCTAGAACCTAGTCCAACCAGGTAAATTTGGGGGCCGGTATAGTTAGAACCGGGTATGAACCTGGGTCGGGTCCAACTTGATGAAAGCCTACCCATTGGAAGTGGGAGGGTCCGGTATGGTGCCACCCAGGTACAAAACCGGGTCCAATACCCATTGTTTCTAATATTATTTTATCATAATTTTAAGTACTAAATGTACATGTTATTTCACTATTTTGTTTTTCAGAATTTTTATCATTTTAAAAAAAAAATACAACAGCGTTTAAGAAACATATTAACGAACGAAAAAAAATATTTAATATTATGTTGTATTAGTTTTAAAAATAATAAAACACTCGTTTTTATGGTTTAATTACTATAAATATAAATATAGTATATAAAAGTTGGAAATTTTTTAAAAAATGGATGAAGTTGAGAAAAAGCCAACAAATATGACTATGCATAAAGTACTTTTCTAACAAAATTTTTCTATAAATTTTTCTCAATCATTTATTTAAAATTAATGTTTAAGATTGTTTTTTATACTTTTTAGATAAAACAAAATTTTTTATTTGAACGCTTACCATATAATATTATAGATTAAATAACAAAATAAGTTGGAGTATAATAATGTTATCAGAATTAATATGTCATTTATTAAATAAGAAATATTATGTCATGAGTATCAAAATTTTCAAGATACAGGTTAGAAAAAAACTGCTCCCATTATTTAAAACTTACAGTCGCATGTCATTGTTCACTAGTCAACTGTGCATTAATTTGAATTTAACTGCAAATTGTTTTATAATGTTTTCTAATGTTTACTAATTTAATTGGGCATTTCAATTTTGATTGAACATGTGCAAATTGTTTCATGATGCTTGGTAGTGGTTCTAATGATACAATTAGGCAGGAAATTCTAATTGGATTCAACCTGTGCAAATAGTTTTCAAATGCTTTGTAAAGTCTATCTTAATATATATTATACCATACTGTACTATGTTATTGTACTGCAAGTGTTATAATATGTACATGATTATAAGTTTGACCTATATCATATGTTAATCATAGTATACAGGAGGTATTAAGCTGCAGTAGATGTTGGTGATAAGCGCCCTGCAACGACACTCTTGATCCTATCTAACAGGTTTGTGCACTTGATGACATACTTTGGTTGAAGCATGGAAGTCACCATATTCTCTAGGCTCTCTGAACTATATTTTACATACTTGTTACTACCTTCCATCAGCCCAAGGTACTGTTGACTATAGCTCTTGTACACAGGGACTATGACTTCAACTATTAGCCTGCAAGTTCTCCATCTCAAACTGTTATCACACAACACCCATCCCCATTGTTTTCTATATTCTTCTTCAAATGCCTCAGTGAATCCTTTGATTCTATTCTTCACATCTATTGCCATCATCCTCTCGTTTTTGGTCAACAGGGCTGGAATCTTTTCCCAACTCTCTCTCAAATAGACTTGTTCATAGTATTCCATGCGATCCTCGTGTCGCTTTAACCAAGATTCCCCCATTAGATCCCCTATCCTTGTACCCTTTACATGTTTGCTCAAGTAGCAACTAGTGTTCATTATGAAGATACAAGACAAAGCTGTGTCGTCGTATCTCTTTGCCCATGTCTCTAAGTTCATTTCTAGTGATTTTATTATGTTACAAACCTCGGCCGAAACAAGCCCCTTACTAGCGTTGTACCAGCTACTGTGGATTTCAAGAACTTGGTCCAGTACAGGTCTGTAGTCATCATCTAGCAGCTCTTCCGAATATTCTGTTACGAAAGTCACCAGTCTTGGAACTGAGCCATCTGGAGGTGGATCCATTAGCTTTTGAACCTGAACTTGTGTTGAGAGTTCATGGAAAATTTCAAATGTCCCATTGATGACCTTCTTGATGAGATCTCTTGTCTGAGTTTGAACTTCTAAACAGTGTTTCCCGCCAAAAAACCTATTGAAATCATGTCTCAGGTTATTGAGGGTGGCGAACACGTCTAGTAGCTTGAATAGCTTGATTGCTTCTTTCTTAGCTTTTGTAATTGTGTTCCCGAAATTGATAAAACCTTGTATTCCTGATTGGAGTGCAATCTTGGAGAAGCAATCCATCCATAAATCTTGTTCGCCAAACAACTGGTGACAGAGTGTGTACTCCAATCCAAGCAGATGCTTCACTGTGAACTCCAAATGCCTCCCCCATTCGTCTATGTAACCTTCTATATCTTGGACGCTATCAAATTCTGATAATGAGATCTCTAGATAGTCCAAATCAATACCTTGTAAACTTGTTTCAATACTTGTGATACGGACCTTGACATACGTAGACATGCACTGATCCACCCGGTGCTTGTCACATGCTGAAAAACACGCGACAATAGCTTTGAGGTTCTGGACTACCCAAAAAGGCAAAATATGTTGTGGTAATGGTAATGGATCACATACATCACTTTCCTCGTCACTAGAGGAGAAAAGCGAGGAAGGAACTTGAATGGGCAAACTATTTTGGACCAAAAGGTTCTCGAATTCATATTCGAGGGCCCTGAAGGCGACACCTAGAATTCCTTGATCCTGAAGACAAAAGTCCTCTGTATGCTGCAGTTCTTGAAGTAAATGCAGGGTCTTGCAAACAATCAAGTGGTCTTGAGCCAACAACTTGGCATCTTGAACCCACAGGATTGCTAGTCTGCAAGTGCTGGTGAGAAGCGTGAGCGCCTGTCGGTATCGTTTGACGAGAGATACATAGAGGGTGAGGTTATGGTTTATGTCAGAGGAGGAGACCAAGGTCCCTAGCTCACTGACTAAGTTGTAGACATTTAAAACAGCTGAAACAGGTGGGAGCGCGCGATGGACATGGTCGCTGATCGCGCATTGGGAAGCCATGTTTTTTATAGCAGTTTCCAAAGATGGAAAGGTGTGACCAATTCTTGAGAGATTGGCAGAAGTTTTATAAATTTCAAAGTCTACCTGTCTTGATTGGTATAAGCTAGAGTTGAGAAGATCTCTAGTGTGTATGAGATGTTCCATCTCAATTCAAATCAGTTGAATTGAGGAGGAATGAGATGTGATGATTAAGATTAATTGGTTGATTGAAGTTAAAAGTGGTTTGATGGAATAGGAGGTGTAAATTTCTTCACCAAACATACACCAAACACCAAACATATACCAAATGAAGTGTAAAAGATATTCAAACCAAACTTCACTGCCAATTGCCATGTCTTTACTCATACTATTTCTATATGCTTTTACTCCAACTTTCTTTTACTTTTATTTTGACCAGATAGGAAGCTACGACTATGTTTACTATCTAGTACGTAGTACTTGCGTTGCATATAGATGAGAATCATATTAATTGTTATTTTTTAAATGCCTAACGGAATAAACAACTATTTTCAATTCAAATAAATTGTTTTTATCACCTTAATTAATATATATATGTGTGTTTGTTACATAATAAAAGTAATCAAAACTATGAAAAGATAATTAAAATAAACCGTAACTAAGATATTCGATCTAATACCCTCCCTTGCTCCATTAGTAAAAGTGTGGGGAAATCAGACGCTGAAACTTAAACAAACACATTGAATATGTTAGTATTAATTATCATACAATCTTAAAAAAGTAAGAAAAGAACCCGAAAACATAACCACTAAGAAAACTTCATGGTGACGACATATTTAACAACATAATAATAACATAACAACTCGGCGGCCAACATCTAACGGTGGTGGTGATGGAAAGAGATGATTCATGATATATAGAGAGAAAAGAATAATGCAATAAACCTAAATTAAGCTAATGTACTAGATTAATAAAAAAATTATATAGAAACACATTACTTATCATTACCAAAGGAATTGAACAACTGTCATGAGATGATGGTAGTCGTCGGTGATGGTGGCCGGCGGTGATGGTGGCCGTGATGCATGGTGGTGGTCTGGGTTGTAGATATTCGAACAACTTCTTTCTCGGGTGGCATCTTAGTCCAAATTAGGGTTGATATTAGACGGCTACGATGGCATAGAGACAGGAATCACAGGCATTAAGGTCTGAATGCGATTGTTGGGGGTGGTGTTGTGATTTTGATCTCCGACTACAATTCAGGTTTTCTTCTTTCCTCAACATCTAGAGACAACATGGGCAAGGTGGTAGCGTTGGCAACGACAACAAAAAAATGAGGACCGAGGCTACCACGTGTTGACGACGTGGATGTGGCGGTGTTGGTTACGGTGGCCGTGGCGAAGGCAACAAAAACTAGAGGGCAGAGCAACCGGAGTTGTACTGTGTGCATGAGAGAAGGTACTGATAACTAAAGTAACCTGCTCTCACATTTAAAACTTGATGTTTAACCCAAACCTGACGAAATCGTAAAAACTTGAAACGCAGTCAGGTTCAACAGTGGCTACATGCAAGAAACAAAAGCCAACCAGATTCGCACAATCGAATTTGTTGCCACCGTAAAGAGACCAACACACATTCTCCGAACACCCTAAGGTTTTCACATAGAATTAGAAGCTCCACCATCACCATCGCGCCGGTGAACATCAACCACACCACGGGACAAGCTGGTGATGGCCATCGTAAAAGGTCTCGAGTTGGATGAAGATTATCAAGTGACAACCGCCACCCACTCCACCTCCACCACAGAGGGGAGACGGAGTAGCAACAGAGACCATGCCAGCCAGACTTACAACCACCGACGGTGGCGGAGTCATAACACCACCGACGCCACCCTCTCTCTACATTAATCGAACAACAAAAACCACAAACGACACAGACGCCACCCACCACGACGAAGCGGCTTAGGCCGAACACGACGGTGCCTCCCCTACTTTCTTTTTCTATAAACAAATTAGAGGAGTAAAAAAACCTAAAACCCCATTTCTATGTTTATAAACTTGGTAAGATAGAAAGATAAAAGATGAAAAATCACAGTGACCAAAAGTATATTCCATAAACCCATTGTTCATTTCGATTGCTTTTTAAATATTATGTAATATTATAAATTGTTTTTGGTTTGAAGAGTTGAATTATTATTTTAATATTATAATAATTTTTTGATTGCATTTGTGTTTTTGTTATAACTTTAAAAATATAATTGTTTTTTTTAATTTTGAATATACCGTTATGGTGTGTTTATTCAAACAATCAAACGTAAGTTTGTTTAAAACTTATTCGGGTCAAGTATAATATATCATAAAAAAAATTTATAACAATGTTGCAGCAGGATTATCTCTACATACGTTTCGAATTAATTCTCATATAAAACCAAGTCTCGTAACACGCTGCCAAAATACGTGATAAAAATAAAGCGTACTTTTTGTTCTTTTCATATTAATATTGTAGTTGTTTTCTTATACTTAATAAATAGTTATGATGTCATTATTTCCACCTATGTTTTAATATAAATTTATCCGAGTGTCGCAACACGCATGCAAAATAATCTATTTATACTAATAAAAAAATGTTTTTTACATGACACTTGTCACACTTTTAGAGATCCTAAATTTTATTTTTCCCGTTTCTCTCTTGTAATAAATATCACATTAACTACAAATAATATTATTTTATTCTTTTCATATTAGAAATACTTTTTAATTAAATTAGAAAAAGAGATATTTCTACGAATTCAATTTGTAAAGAAATAATTTTCTTATAAAATAAGAATTTTTTTCAAAAAAAAATATCAAACTTTTTAAAACATAATATATTTTAAAACCTGTGAATTAAAAAAAAAACAAATTCTTTATGAAACAAAAATGATAAAATTTCAAAGTTATAATAAAGAAATTAATTATTAAAAATTACACTTTCTTAAAAACGGTTTGTTTTGAAACAGTTTGTTTAAAAACAAACTTTTTTAGAAAAAACCAAAAAAAACTAAACAAAAGTTTAAAAAATAATAACGTCCTTTTGATCACTCGTACGTAATGTTAATCATATCTTATATCAAAAGTTCATTTTATAATTTATTAATTTTTATTTAATAACTATTTAATATTTTATTTATTTAACCCGTATATTTTATTTATTTAACCCGTGTAATTGTATTAACCTTATACGTATTAATCGCTTATGACTATATTATAAGCATAAGACAAATACATATGTATAACTTAACAACTATGAGAATTGTCAACGTAAGAAGTCAAATTAAGATCTCATGTTATTTTGTTTACAATCTTTGCGATTTTATCTCTCATATGAGTAGTGAACATATATGATGGGCTTGCACAAAGGAGTCGTTCCATATTTCGAGTATATAATTTCACATAATAATTTTCATTTCCAACAAAACAATTCTTCTATAAGTTGGATCAGGGATTTTTTCACCTAGGATGGGTATCATCCTTAAAATGGTCTTAGATTCATGGATTGATGTACAAGCTTCCCTTTAAAGACATGCCATCCTAGAGCCCTGAGGTTTCATACTCGAGTAACGGAGATGATCAGGTAGATCAATCACCCTTTAGTCATCCAAAAATCCATTAAAAAATATGTACACACAACCTTAAAAACAGAGACCTAATAGTCTATTAAGGACTTTCAACCAGTATAGCATGCTGTACTTATTTTAACTCTTTGTTTAATCATTTTACGCAATAAAAAGGATTTTTCAAGTGCACTTGCATACCCAACAAACCACATAAATCCAGAAGTCAATTTTTTTAAAACACCCAAAAGGTAACAAACATGCAACCAAGATCTTGAAAACTAGCTGGTTTAGAAAAAGAAAAATAAGATTTCTAGTTTATGGTATGTAATTCTTAAGATTCGGGTTGACTTTATTACTTTCTAAGTTGATCTGTTACGTTTCTGTGCTGAAGATTCTGTCTGTTGATGTTCCAGGTTCCTTAGCACGATTCTTGCAAATACCTTTGCGTCGAGTGGACTCGAAGCTGCAGCGGCTGTAGCCCTAAGAACACGTTGTGCACCCAAGTTTTGCAACAGATTCACATGGTGGGTTGCATGCCGGCCACCCGGAAAAGTAAACTGTAAAATTTATAATCAGCGTTAGTTAATCCAGTTTTGTTAACAGAAGAAGGGAGAATGGCGATTTTGACCTGAAGAAGAGCAAATGCAGCACACGACTTGAACACTGTATATCGACTACGCAGCATGGATACAAACCGTGCAATTTCAGCTCCACTGAAGAATAACAAGAAAACATACGTAAAACAATGTACAATGAAGGTTCTGTTAGTCATTATATGTAGTGGATTCATAACAGGATTCTATCGCGCGGGTGTCATTCACTTTAGCATGCATCCTAGAAAACTTTTGAGTTTCAAGCTTAAATGGATCGCAACGTGTGTGCATGCAAATACATACATAAGCGAATATATGAATTTGAGCGACCATACCTGCATCGCAATTGACCTGCTTCAACAATGCAGGCATATTGGGCTGCTTGTGTTAATGGTGCAGAAGCTGATGATAAAGAGGCAGCAGAAAACACCTGTGGGTCATCAAACTTCAACATGCAATTTTCTACGTAGTTCAAGGCCAGCATCCTCATCCACTCTACGCCATCACTACTATATGCACGGCCATTTGCTGTACTCTCTGCCAGACCATATTCCTCCATTCTGTGTACAAAATTAACATAACAATATGGAAATATTGCGACACAAGTCAGCAAGAACATGCAATACAGCTTTATTCAAGATAATCCCTTACAGATTTACCTGCCATCAAACATGCATGCCAGAGCTAAACCGGCCATGAAACGACCCATTTTGGAGGTTGATGTATAGAAATTCATCAAGACCATAACACCCCCTTGTTCCAATATTAGCAGAGCATTTTCCGGGTTGACTGCTAAACTCCAAAGGGCCCCAGCAGCAGTCTTGCGGACATCCTGATATTTTTATACCAATATTTTGATAATTAAATAATCGGTAATATAAATGTG
>BJCM01064853.1:0-14757 GCA_018326385.1 Flaveria bidentis | reverse complement strand
AAAAAAGACACCTCGCTGATGTGGCACATCCTCGCTGACGTGGGCGAGGGAAGGGTCAAATCCCTCGCCTCGGTTGAAGGACCCTCGCTGACTCGGAGAGGGGTATGTCACATCCCTCGCCTCGATAAATACACCCCTCACCTCGATAAATGCATCCCTCGCCTGAGTTTTTTTTTTAATCACAATTTACACGTGAGCGAGGGAAAATTAATCCACGTGAGCGAGATTTTATGGTATTTCCTCGCCCGTGACGAAGGTCAAAGCCAATGGTCATTTTTTGTAATTTTATTGGTCAATGATTATTTTAGTAATTACTTTTCGTCTATTGGTTAATTTGATAATTTTCCCATAATTTTAATATAATTGTATGCCAGAAAAGTATGCATAAGTTAAAAGAAAAAAATACGAGACTTGACCTTTCCTAGTACGTTGTAGGCAGCTCCACCTAGGAAATCAAATGTCAGCTACTTTGAAAAATCTAAAAGCTCCAAAATTTAGAAGTCAAAAGATGTCCTACAAAACATATTTTTTTAGATCCTTTAATATTGTAATTGGAGTTTCCTACACTTGTAAAACTATTAGATTATTCTTGTGCAAAAGGTTTCTTTGCATCAAAATGTTTATAGTTTAAAAAATAATAACATGTAATTATTATAACTTATTGCATGCATGTTATTTTCTATTATTAAAAATTAAAATTAATGATCAACTTACAAAAAGAAAAAACAATACAAAATGGTTAAAAACCATTGACTTCTAGCTATATGTTTTATACTTAAGTTTACTTTCACAATATTCTTAATCATGCATCTCGCGAATTGGCTTCAAAAAGGATTTTAAAAGACTTAGGCGAAAAAGTTTGTGAAAACTCATCTCATAATGCTAAGAAGTGTGAACCGTTAATAAATTCTATTATAGTTTTAGTTCCAATATATTAAAAAATTGATACTTTGATTTTTTTAATGACAAACACATATACTCTCAAAGTTAATTACATCATTCATTTACAATAAGACTTAAACCCTCAACGCTTGAGAAAAACATCACTTTTTCATTAGTTACATACCTTTTTATATGAATTTGCATTGTAGGAAGCATGCGGCATCCACTTTCGACATATCTTAGGTCAATTTCATTATTTTTATAGACAGGTGATACCATAAACTTAAAGAGACTACCATTTAATTTGCAATAACCATAGCCAAAATGTATATGTGGGCATATGCAACCTCTAATCGACACACATCTAAATGCTAAATTGTTCACAAGTATGGAGATTTGCTACCGAAACCAATTATATACATTACAATAACAATCAAATAAACATTCAAAATGGATAAAAGAAGGCGCGCTCACGCACACACACAAATATATATACTAAGATCGAACCATTTTTACAAACAAATGATTAGTTTTAGTTGTTTTATATCAACTTATTTAGAAACTCATTTATTAGATGGGTGAAATAAATGTAACATATTACTATTTATTAGGCTCTATATATTATAAATATTTAAAAAGTTATAAATAATAAATAATAAAAATCAAGAGTCATAACATTATATTTCAAGATAAGATATAATTAAAGTGTTGTAACTTCAATGTGTTATTAAGATATTAAATAAGAAGATCTTAAGATATTATTATTATTTAATAGAAGTGAAAGACAGAAACAAAAGTTTAGGTGTTATAAAAAATCATTAGGTGTCCTTAAAATTATCCAAGAGGGAGTGTCATGAAATATTATGAATTACTGGATGTGATTTTTTAAAACCTAAAGAGTAAAATTATTTATTAGTTGACTTTTAAATAGTTACCTATCAAAAAATACATGTATTTGTAGTATAAATACTACATTCATGGCAACGAGAAAGGTGCATAATCTTAAATAAAATTCAAGAGTTATACATTTCTTCTTATCTTTCTCTATAATTATTTTGAAACTCTTTAAGTTATTTTAATAATCTTGTTATAGTTATAAGATAATTATAACATGTATATATTTTTATCATGATGCCATCTATTTTATCAAATGAACAATATATAGTTGCTATAAAAAGTTGGAAAAAATCTTTAATTTTCTGGAAAAGTAACTACATTTTAAACTCTTAAATTAACAATCATTTCAAATTAATTATTTTTATTAATTTCTATTTTTATTAAAGTTGATCAAATCAAGCTGTAATATAATTTTAATAATCTTGATCATGGCTAGCAAATAACTAAGACATGACAAGAAAAACAAATTTGTAAGTTGAACTATCAAAATATAACAATCTATTTAGATGGTAAATCAAGTTTATAAATATATATATATATAGTTTATATCATTAGTTAAAGATATCTTTAAAAGAAAACAATCTCACGGTTTTTACTTCGTGAGTAAGAACTTCACCAAGAAAACTTGACAAGTGCAACACTGCTTACATCAAATGGGCTCCACTTCTTTCTCTGTACATGTCTATGAATAGCCTCGATCTATTACGCATGCTCTTACGCTGTTTCATAATGTACATGTCTGTTTCATAATTTTTTTTATTAATGTAAGGAATGCAGTCATTTTGACATCACGTGTCACGTAGTTTGAAAAATCTATAGACTTCATATAGTAAAAGTCAAAGCTGAATATGCTGGTGTGCTAATAAATATTCTATTTTGCCTTGTGTTTAATATGTTATTCAAAATAATATTTTAAAATCTGTAAAAACAAAAATTTCAGCTTGAGATATGATATTGCAATCATCTCTTTTTTATATTTTTTATTATTCAAATAACAATCATTATTACGGTTTATCAGATGTTTCTATTATTTATGCAACAATCAAAAATCATGGATGTAATTCTACACAACTAAGGTATTAAATTCCTCCTTTTTCCTCCTTTTACAATAGTCATTACAATAGTACATTAGTAATTAGTTGTTGGTATGTACGAATCATGATCAATAGGAAAATGACAAGCCCAACCATATTAGAAATAGTCCAAAAGGCCCAACTTTGAACCCTTTTAACTCCTAAAGAAAGTGATAGGCCTTTCATTATCACTAGAATTTAAAAAATGTGTCGTTGAGACTTGAGATGTGTTCACGCGTCAAAATAAAAGTCAAAACATGTATTCTTCATTTCTTTTGATACAATTCAAAACTTCTTTCAATACTAGTCAAATTTGATTATAACATATATTTTTCAAGGGGAGGGAAGATTCTTTGGTTTATGGTTGTCCATTGACCATAAAAAATCTAAAGAAAAAATAATATTAAACGCTAAACCTTAAACCTCATTAGCTTCTAGATTCAATGTAAACTTCTGCGGGCACGTTATCCTTGTTCCTAACCAGGTTTGCCCAGTGGTCCGGAACTGGTTTTATACGCTTTTGGATTCACATGTTATTTTGGAGAACAAGTAACACTTTCAACGAGAACGTTTCTGTTGGATGTGATTCTGTATGCAACATCTAAGCCTTCTAAATTCAGATGATAAATAATATCATGCCCTTCATTGTTATTAACCCGATCGTTTTTGGTCTCTTCGCACTTATCCTCCACTTGGTTCCGTTGTGATACCGAACGTATGTCCCATGAAAGCACTTGTTTGATCAAGATTTGAAATTCTTCAGGTGATTTATATAGTGATTTATTGTCCTGCAAGTAACAATTCAGCATTAAATCAGATGAAAATGCTAACAACATTGATGAACACTATGTTGTATGAATTTATAATTCTTACTATTGCTCGCCAACATTCAGTTAAAGTTGTAAGAAAATCATCAGAGAAATCAACAGAAGCCACTGCCAACAAATCATCCATCTGATCAAAATGTTGAAATACACATGGTCATAAAGAATAATCTAACACTAATAACTTTACAGTTTTCAGTTTTTCTTTTGACAAAAGTGTGAACCCCGCACAGGAAAACTTAGTGTCCCACCAATACCCTACTAATCAATGGGAACATGTAAACGCAGTTGTTTTGGGCCAAAAAAGTTACATTTTTTCATCAGAAGTTGGTTGCATATGGGATACCTTAACCCAATGGGGTACGATTGCTCCTTCGATACTATCACAGTATGGTAAATAGGGCTTGACATCCAGAACAGGCTGTTCACACATAAAATCCATCAAAACAATAATGACACAATTTTCATCTAATTTCCAATTTCCACATGCCAAAAAATCCTTTTGGTGCAACTGTGGGTGGATGATCATTACAGTAATGGAGAAGCGAAGGACTTACAGTGCCATCAACCAAATCCACACCAGAAAGTAGGATGCTGCTTCCCTGAACCGATTCCACCTAATTGACAAAAATTGTATTTTCATTTGAAATATTAAAATTTAATTAAGATTAAAAATATATATATTCGAAAATAATAGTTCACTTGTTCTTCTATGTTCACCTCTAGATCCAAATAATTTTGTCGCAAATTCTGATAACAAAGTTGGCTTTTTTGGCCATAAAATTGAAAACACTTTCCTTGTTGCAAAATAAACTCCACGTTAAATTAAGACATAGTTCAAAAAAAAGTTCGACAGATAGTCAAGTACCTAAGATACCCCACAATAAATACAATATAATGGACTCTTATAGACCAAAAACAATATTATTAATATCTTGTAATGATTACTGAAGACAGATAATAACAACACCAATAATTTAATAAAACAATAATAATATTAATAATATTGTCATGAAGCTAAGATAACGTTATTCAACTTACTTTAGCTACTGTAAGACCAATTGGGCAGGGGCGATGAGGTGATCTTGTAGCAAAAAGGCCCTTTTTTTCACCTTTCAGTCGTGGTACTCTTACCTACAGCATTTAACATAAGGTTGTCTGATGCCTTTAGAAACATAAAATGCACATCAAGATTAAGAGAACAAACCACACTTTTGCCTTCAATTTTGACCTGGATGGATTTTTCCACAATTTGTCAAGATCAGTATTAAGATGAAAAACATAAATAATCCAGCAGTGGGAATACTCTTCAAGACCCTCAAGAGAAGCGGGTGGGACCAGAGCTGTATCAAACATCAGACGTGCCCTTGCAAGTGGTACAATCAGAGGCTGCCTTGGTGTCCCGTTTCTGAATACATGAAGTTTACAGATAAGTAATATATATGAATATTTCCAAAATATGTTTCATATGAAAAGTTTAATTGTATTTACTGCAACAATAATACCTTGTAGAGAAACATGATCGGATGATGGCAATCGGTGCCATGGGATAAGTTGTTTCCAACTTGTCAGTTTTAGGTTGGAGCACTGCTTTTCTTAAATCCTACAGCATTAGCATATAATGTATGTAAGAGTTACAACTTACAACCAATTGGAAGATATAATGAGCATGTTCCTTTACTAATTTCTTTTCTAATGGAATTAACACATAAGAATTCCCTGTATGTTTCAGAAAGATTCGTAAAAGTACCTTCTTTTGTTATATGAAACATGAATTTAAATGCTTTGAATGATGTTTCATTTTTACCGTTAACCAAACCTAGATTGATAGGATTCCTAAGTTATACAATTTTTAAAGATATGTGGGGGATTGATGCATACCAACCCTATTTCACAATGAACTGAATCCAGTATATGTGAGTAGCATAGTTTCAAAGTGCTTCATATGCATTATATTGGGTTTTAAAGAGGTTGAAAAGGAGGTGAGATCTACTGCACATGCATATAAAAGGCATCTAACCCATTACAATGGTGCATCCACTTTCCTGATTCAATGTTAAAAGTTTTGATGCACATGTATATAACTTCACAGTATTGAATGTCAAACAAAACTTATGTCAAGACTAACCATAGAATGATGAGAATATACTTCAACACTATTGCATGTGTTACAAATTGAATGAAAAAACCTTTGACAAATCGATGAATCTGTTTCCAGATAAACCAGAAGGGCACCCTATAGCTGCTGCATTGAATATGCATAGAGTCTGTTTCTGTAAAAAGCCTTTTTTTTAAGTGCAGGTAGGTTTCCATAGATGGCAAGGGTCCACGTATGTTAATTACGGACCTCTAGTAAACAGCCTCTATACAACTCTATGCCTAGTATTATATATTATTACAACCATGTAATTGTTACCGATTCTATTCAGCCTCATTGCCGTTGCCCAAGGTTGCCCTTGTGGGCATTGTCCACAATCGACGTATCGCCACACCGCAGGTCTAGCTTTACAACAGCCTAGATTAACCTCACATTAACATGGTTAGCCATAAATGGTTTTACAGGTTAAAACAAGATCAGATAGGGCTAATACTTGCTAGAAAAGAAACTTTTCGCTAAAGGATTTCATCCAGCTGGGTACTGACTTTCATGGGGTGTTCCATCATGTGGTTAAATAATCACCATCTGGATTGTTCTATCAGTTGTGACCGAGACTATCCCCTGACCTATTGCCAGTTGGATGTCCAACTTGGTTTCAAAAGGTGCGAGGCGCTCCTACGCAATTAGGGTCCAGAAATGGAGGCGAAGAAACTAGCTTCACATAAACGAGGTGCTCAGTAATCAGTATTCATAGAATACTTATATATTGATTATTTAATTCTAAACATTTATACATAAATCATTACACATTCTAAAATCAGATGATAAAAAGCACTGTTTAATAATATAAATAAAACATGGACATTTCTCTGTGTCTGATTTTTTCATCTATGTGTACAACCAAACATACTCTACGTACAACTAAAAAGACTTCGTAAAACACAGACTTAAGCAGTAATTATATACATGTACAACCAAAGAACCTTTATGTACACTGAAAGAAGCTCAGCTCTATTGATATTTGATAATACAATACTCTCTCTGCAACTAGACTCAAACCAACTTGTCTACATTTATTTGTATTTATGTTCACTGGAACATTGTCTTTTCTCTACGTGGATGAACACACATTTCATTTCTTTTTTCTATGTTCACTTGTACATTCAAAGGGGCATATATCTCTTCTTCAAGTCTTTGTGTCAACAAACACACTCAAACCCACTAGAGCTCTCCCTCTCCTCTTAGTTTATTATCTTACAACTCCAAATTGAAAACAAAAGAATCAAGACCAAATTGAAAATAGAAGTTCTCCCTCTCCTCTTTTTCTACTTACTTATTTGGCACTGAAAAAACCTAATCAAACGCATTGCTCTCTCGAGGATGATAATGATAGCACCATAGCACCTAATACACGTAGTGAATGAAGTGGCTACCTCAAGCTGCTTCCTGAGATTGCTTCGTTTCAAGCATATGAAGGGATGCATGGTTTGCTTAGGACGTCTAAGGCCTCTTTTTTAAAACCAAGATGTCCAAAATGGCTTTCTTCAGGACATACTGAAATTGTCTACATGAAATAACTTGTGAATCCTCAATTTCCGAATTATATATACTTGCTGCACAAGTCCATTTGTGACCTTAAAGAGTGTGGTTTCCAACATCTAGCAATTACTCTTATAAAAATTGGTCCCCAAGGCTACACACATATATATCACATAAATCAAAAATTTTTTGCCTCCCACCATTTGGTGTGACAATTTAGGTGCACCCTATCTTTCAACAAATCTAATCTTCCCTCATCAAACATGTTGAAGTTGACTTTCATTTTGTTTGAGAGAAGGTTGCTTAAGGTGCCAATCGACATCAATGTATACACATTTCATATGTGTACATATCAGCTATACTACATTGTCATAGGTGTGCATTTGCACTGCAAATATGCAATGCATAGGAAACTTCTAGTTCATCCAGTTTACCCCAAAAGACCCTATGATTTTGTGTTAACACAAAGCTATTGAAGTATCTAGCAGACTCAATTGACGCATGTCATATTCAATTTGACCATCTATCACAATAAATCTTTCTGCCATAACTATTTGACCACAAATGCAAAGCAGATTTCTCTTCTGAAACAGAGTACAAAATGACGAAATAAAAAAAAGGGTTTGCGAAGGTGTAACCTGTTGAGCTCGAATTCGCCCTTGCCTCTCAGCAGCACATTTCTGTAATGATTCCTTGAGAGATTTCTGAAGTTCCTTTATGAGTTCATCATTCAAGAATTCTTCTCTTCTCTTACTCCAAAAGTAAACTGAAAAAGGATCGAATTTAAGGGTTTTAAAAGGTATGAGAGTTTGAAGAAAACAAGGGAGAATGATACCAGCAGATGCAGAAATGGTAGCGAAGGTCAAAGTTAGGGATAAAGTCAGCCATTTTGAAGTTTCAGTAGAGGTCGCCATTAACACCAACTCCAGAAACGAGGGCTCACTGCAATAATAGAATTGTTAAAGCTTTCAAATCACCATTTCGATCGACTATTTTAGCTTTTAAATCTTTTTTTTTTCAATATGAATACACATGTTACTAGCATTTATATATTGGTACGTTTGAATTTAAATCTTGATCTCTAAACTTTTTATAATTGTAACACTTTTGGTTGTCAAATTGGACGATCGTCAAATTTTGTTGTTAGCTCATTCACTTGTCTCTCATGTGGGAGTATTTTTATCATTATATATTTCTATTCACTCTTAGTCATCATTGATCTTTATACTTTCAACTATTCATCAATCTCACATTTGCCCTAAATCGAATATTAGCACTCCATCGATTTTAAGTTGCAAGGCTTTTGGATGTTCCATTGGAAGATGGTGTGGCACACTAGAGTTGTAAGCGTTGATGCCATGCAAAGGCAACATACTAATCATGTATACATGTTTTTTTTTGTTATGCAAACAGAACAAGTTTTGATCTTTAGTTACTGCTTGTTATTTGATCAACACATGGTCACCCAAAATTGTTCTCTTTAAGATTCATCATGGGTGTACATTTATGAATTTTCCTAACAGGTGTATGCATATGATCGGGATATCTTCGTTGGTCTGTGTGACAATAATCAGTTTTCAGTCCATGAAATAGACTAGATGATGCAAGAGTTAGGGTTAACCTATCACTTTATGATTCCTAGGACTGATTTAGATTTATTTTGGCTTAGTGGCTTTAGGAAATGACCATGATGTATACATTGAACATGGTGAGTCAAAGGGGAATACACACATACTTCACATCCACACAAAGGTCCAAAGTTGTTATGAAGGAATTGGAGGATGTTGAGTCATGACTTTATTCCACACAAGAAGGCCAAATCTGCATCAAAGAGGTTGTTGATAAGATGGCATGAACCAATAAGATTGACTGATCAGGAAAAGGGAAGTACAATGGCTAATCGCCAACTACATGAAGATAACAATCTATATTAGTATATTTGACCAATTGTTCTCTCTTGTTAAGCATAACATCCACCAAAAATTTTGTAAGTTGCAAGTGTATATAACATATTAGCTTAAAATATAGTACATAACAAATAAATACAATGGCTAATCACAAACTACATAAATGTGGTGTTCACATTACAAACTATTGTGAATTATGTTTAAAGATTTAGAAGGTTGTGTCTTTGTCAATCTCATAGAACTCAATGTTCTTGTACTTCTGAGAAATAATCTCTGCTTGAACTTTCCTTGCTGTGTCAGTAGCACAACCAACCAGAATCAAAACTGATGTACCCGCGAATCCCCTAAAAGCCGTCAAGTGTGTCGTTTGCTCCACTACAGCGGGACCAGCTGCAAGAATCGCCAAAAACACCGACCCTAAAACTGATATCCTGCTCAGTACCTGGATACAAGAAAAAAAATTAACTTCATGAAAAATATGTGAAACTGAATAATAAGAAATTTCTCAGTTGAAATTGAACATGTGGTAGAAAATAGTGTTTGGATGTAATTCTGTACTTTAAAGGTGTGAGAATCACATAATAGATGTTTAACTGTTCGATAAATTCTTATTATCTTTATATAATTAATACAAAAAAATTATCACAAAGACATTTTTGACCATGAGATTGAGCAATACCGTTCTGATGAAAGCCGCTGTGCTTTTCCCAGGTCGTACCAGAGGGATGGAGGCACCCTGGCGCTTCAACTGTTCGCTGACATCATCAGGATCCAGTTGTAGAAAAGTGTAGTAATAATTGAAGAAACCTATTAGTAAAATGTTTGTTGGGAGATAAAAAGCACCTAAAAGATCACAAATTATAGTTAGATAAACACAAAATGTGGCCCAAATGTCATTTAAATAAAGTTTTGGATGCTCTAGATCATATTCTTACCACCAGGGTTCAAGCTGACCGCAGCATTTTTCAGCACGTTTAAACCTGTAAAACGTGCGAGAGTGGCAGGAAGAGCTAGTGATGATGTGGAAAATATAATTGGCATTACTCCCGAACTGTTAACCTGACAAATTATGCTCAAAAGTATCAAATAAACTATTAGTTGGTTACTGAAAACAATATTGGGTGTCAATAGTCTCAAATTGGCGGGTTTAATTGTTGAACATCTAACCAAAACATGATCCATTTAACCCATTTATTTAAAATAGTCAAATTTGGTTGGTGGATTGCAAACATGTTAAACGGGCAGAGGAGTTGTAATAAATGGGTTAAACCAAGTTGTAAGCACGTTAATCAGGTCAACCCAATTACCCAAGCATGCCACATCCAATTGAACGGGTCACATAGGTCAACCCATACAAAACTGTTCATTAAATGGGTTGGATATGACAACCCAGAACCTGATTCTCTCGTGTCTTTTCTTGGTTCGTGTAAAGAATTGTTATTCTTAGAAAACATACAATAATACAAACCTTAAAGGGCAAATAAGCAGACTTCTGAAGTCCCCCTGTTCTGCTGCTGTATCTTGAAGCATAATTAAGAGGAATTTTTCTTTCGGCTTCCTGAGAGGGTTGTTTAACATGGTACTTACTAGGTTGCCAAATCAGTAGCCTTTAGTGATATGTAACAAAGGGTAAATAGGTAATTTTACCTGAACATAGACAATACTAAGAACTAGCAGGAAGAATGAGAAAATGATGGCAGCCAAGCCCAGATAGTTACCATCTTGGAAAGCCTCGGCAACTGTTCTGCCAAAAGAGGCTGGCAAATACGAAATGATGCTTGTAAAAATAAGAAGTGAGGTACCATTTCCGAGTTTTAAATCTGAAATTCTTTCCCCAATAAATGTTGTGAAAACTGATCCAAGTGTTAATAAAACAACAGAAGATAACACCCATTGTGTGCTGAAATCATCAACATAAGGACGAAGAAACAGTGCTTGACCAATTGCCTGCTCACCGGGTATAAACATAGGTTAACAAAGCTCATGTTATCATGAAACAATACTTGTTTTTATCCCAAGAAATGTAATGTAAATAGTTATTGTAAATTGGAAATTTCATGCTTGAGCAACCAACGATTGACAAATTTCTATATCAGCTAACCAACCGTTTCTAACCGAGAAAATATCTATCAAAAAATTTGATGTTAAGTGATCTTTAACTTTGACAAGTATTATATAATCAACCCATCAACGCCACTTAACAAAAGTCAACTTGTTTTTCCTTTTTAAGTTTTGGGGTTTTAATCAAAACATTTTGAAAGTTTGAGGACTTTTATTCAAAATTTTAAGTTTTAAGAGTTTCATTCTAACTTATGAAAGAAAATGATTATCTAAAAAAACACCTTAATGCAAGTAACCCTATTATAATGCTAAAATTGTGAGAAAATAATAATATTAATTGTAACTTTGATAATAACAAGTTTGGCAGTAATAGTAAAAATACCATGTCATCTAAGTTTATATATATATGAGCCAAAAAAATATATTTTTTACCTGCACAATAGCAAAGCCAACAGAAGCATATCGAGTATATTGAAGAATTTTCTTTCGGCCAGCTTCACCTTCTCGTTTTTGAAGTTCTTGTAATTTTGGATAAATTTGTGTAAGAAGTTGAAACACGATTGAGGCATTAATAAATGGAACTATACCAAGGGAGCATATCCCTAACCGACCAATTCCTCCACCAGAAAATGTATCCAAAGTGGATAAAATACTGTTTTGATCCAAATTTCCAATAAATGCATCTCTATTCACCCCACCAAGTGGTATGTATATTCCAAGTCTAGATAAAGCCAAGTACCCTAAAAGTTTGAGAAATTTTCCTGGTAACGGGCCTTTAAAAAAGTCCCCAAAATCGATTGATGTGTCCTCTATCGAAGCTGTTAACAGTAAAAAGAAACAAAATCAAAATGGAGAATTATAAATGCCTGTTTTTAAAGATTGAAATGTATAAATATGATTCATTATCATTTGTAATCAACTTAGAGGTGGCAATTTCAACCTATTTACTTATGTATGGGTTGATTCAAGTATGTTTATCTCTAAAAGATCTAACAGGAAAATTAAAAATAAAGAAAGCTACATTAATAGGAAACAGGTCAATAGTCACCATAGCACCTGTGGAGATTAAAATCTAAAAGAAATGATGAGCATTTTTTATTAACTGTGGGAAATTAAAATCTAAAATTAACTGCAGCACCTGGCACTAATGTCCAAACCATTGTTCTTGCAAACTGTAGTACTTCTACATCTTTATAAATTTTCTGAGTTTTTCATAAAAGATGGTTTATTTGCATCAAAACATCAAATAAGATGGTTTGAAAAGTTAATCATTTGCAAAAATACAGAAAATGTTGAAAGATCAGATCCAAACCTGCCACTCCTTTCGCCGACGGGCTTTTCTCATTTCTTGTGCTTGAAGTGCTTGCAAATGTCTCCGAAAACAAGCCTAAAACACTTTCCCAAGCTGAACTAAGACCAGATGATTTACCTGAATTAATTCCTAGTGGATCGAAACTAGAGCTCTCACAGCTGGAAAAGATATTAATTAGAAAAAAAATGTCAAATTACCGCAAATGCAACGGAAGCATCTGTTTGAAGTTTAATAGAAATACAAGCACTCAAAGTCCTCTTTTCATTATTTTAAAATAGAATATATTATTATTTACAGTTCATATACATAACATTGGCATTTCAGAATGGAACATATGAACAAAACAATACAACATTGTCGGTTCACTACTAAAAAAATTAATAATAATAATATTAAAAGAATAATTACGGAGCCCATTTGTGAGAATATTATTGTTCACAACAAATCTTTTCAAAGTCAGTTTTCATTTTATATCAAGGAGATTGATTTTAGTACCCACATCATACCCAATGTGATGTCGTCGCTTTATTAGTTATTTTTGGTGATCAAATGAATAAATGAATCATGCTACACTCATGTACAATCTATACCACAACAGAATAATGAAAATGAGGACAAATTATAGAATAAACCATCACCCAAGCAGGACTAATTAACCTCCGATAAGCTAGGGAAGTCCCACAGTATAGAAATAAACCTCAAGTGTATTGCCTCAAACCGAATATAGAGGACTAGTCACTAATCTAGTAACTCATATCGACTTAAAATTAGTAATGAGAAGCTATCAGTAGATCCATAACTCGTAACTCACAACTAATGTGGGACGGGATGTAAAAAAAATGCAAAAGTAAAAAACTAAGGGAACATAAATTAGAAAACAACAAAGGAACCTGATTTCCATACTTGCAAAGTTTTCATTCTTGGTTAAGTCCTTCAAAGTCCAATGATATGTATACCTTTAAGTTCCATCACTAACACATTAGCTACCTAATTCACAGTCATGCTCTCATGCTTGTAGAAAATTTTGAAATATATATTCCAAAATCTTGTTATCCAATGGTTTGTGAAGGATTAAAGACCTTGCTTCAAACACCAAACTCTTCACATATACGGAGCTGATGCATTCAAACTATTCACAACTCACAACTAGCAAACTCAAGAGCTAAAACACCAAATCCCAAACAAATTAATACAGTAACAATGTGAAATCAATTTCCTTTCAAGAACACCCACTTCCCAACCAATTAGAACTTTAATACTAATCAAGAACATCGACCCATCTAAGGTAATCAAAACCTCAATCCGCTCCAAATCACAACAGCCCCAAATTCCCACCAACACTGAATCCATCAAAACACCCATTTGCAGGAGCCCATCAAATCAAATGAGATAGCTACAGAACATATCAATATCTCGAAAACCAAAAAAAGAGCCATACCTGGTGGATGAAGATAACGATAACAAAGCGTTGGGCTTCCGGTGAACGGAAAGTGTGGCTCTGCAAAGGGATGAATTGGTTCGAATAATTCTAGAAGTATGAAGTGAAGTTGGAGATCGCTTTGGAGAATTGCAGCAAAGAGACCATGAAGATGCAATTTCTCTTCCGGTGATCAACATTATCCCAAGTTCCTATCTTTTTATCTGGGTTGCAGGAGGTTCATACATACAGTTTAGTGGGGGTTTGTTCTTGGAAGTTAAAAGGGCATTTATTTGAGACCAGTGAATACTTTGAGGGCAGAATTTTAAAAAGACAAACTTTGGTGGCATTCTAGCTACCAAGTTTCAAGAAAGATAATAATATAATAAGAAAAGGAAATTATATGGGAAGATTTTTGTATAAAGTGATTTCTCATGTGCAGTGTATAAATCAATTACGTACGAAGAAACGTTATGGATAGAATTATAACTCAAGTTGTAAAATTAACTACAAAGAGACAGAATTATACGCAAAGACTATTATATCACGCATAAAGTATTTTTATGTGATAATTCATTTTTATGTGAAAATACATGTGAGTGTAATAATCATTCTTATGTAGTGATATTACATTTGTTTTAAAAAAAGTACTTTATGTTTAATTTTTCTCTTATCATGTTAATTAAAAAAAATATAGGTGAGCAGTATAAAAATTCTAAGAAAATTGGGTTATAAGATCCTTTTAAT
>BJCM01064852.1:2500-11594 GCA_018326385.1 Flaveria bidentis | reverse complement strand
CTTATGTGATCTTATTATACATATATAATTAAAATAGAATGATTTTCTTGTTCAATTAATTTGTTTGTTTGAATGTTAGATCAGTTTCTTGCATGTAACATATTATGAACCCACCACCCAATCCTAGCTCAATACCTACATCTAGGGAGATCGGTTCCAAGATTACTAAAAAGCTCCACGAATACGTTTTGTGAGGAAAGCAGCAGATAATATCACATGTGCTGGGGACCATGAGCATGAACGCAATAAAGGCATGAAGGGGGAATCAAGTCCGTTATGATCTTTCTTTTTCTTTTGTGAATTTGGAATCTCCTTCTCATCTCTCGGTCATTCTCTCTGTTTTCCATCCCTTTCTTTTGTTTGAAGTTGTTGCAATTACTTTTGATTATGGATGTAATGGAAGCTTTTGGCAATTGAATTGAATCCCATTGTTAGTCTCCAATAGTAATAGAGAGCATTACATAAGAATATAACATACTTTTCGTCTAGCTCTTTGATGATTTTGAACATGATTGTCATTTGAAATATTTGTTTCTTACATTTCATGCCTAGAAGAATGGAGAAGTATTTATGTTGGTATAATGGATTTCATTATTAGAATACTTATGCAATTATCATGGTTTAAAAAGTATCTATAAATAATATTGTACTTTGTAAATATATAATCCATATGTAATCATATTACACACGATAACACAAAACTACTAAGCTACTTCTAAACACTAGTCATTGCATGCAATTTTTCTCAATAGATGCTTGCAATAGTCACTTGAGAACCTACGTGTCACCACATTTCTACTCTTCTAAACCCTAGTAGTTGCGCAAAAAGTATCCTTACCCATAATATTTGCTAGAAACCATAGGCCCACCACATGATACTTTTCTAACCCTGCCAGAAACAACCTAGCTAGTTCATAAACCTTAGTGGCTCACAATATTCATGTTTGCCACATCAGCCACTACACATGCTAATCATTAGATTTGTTGTCCTGTCTGGTCATTATATTGTAGCTAAAACTAGCGCTCATACCATTTGTAGAAAACCCTAGGCGCTCACAATAACATAGGAAGTCTATCTACCACCACATACACTTTGCATGAGATTTTTTGTTTGTTATCACCATCCTAAACCTAGGCAATATTTGCCGCTAGTTAATAGAAAAAACTCTCTCACAACTATGCTTTACAATGTTGTTTCTAGCTCTTAGATCTTTTTGTGTTATGATCCGGCCCCTTGTCATTAGCTTGTGAGAGCAAATTAGCATGATCATTTAAATATCAGTCTAAAAAGTATCTATATATATACATACATATATATATATATATATATATATATATATATATATATATATATATATTCATTCTTGGTTTAAATTCGATGTGTTGTAATATATTTATCCGAATTTTTCTTGTTGCTTTGTGAGGTTTTGACTTCGTAACTAAGTGGGTGATTTTGGTATCTTAGCAATGTGTTTAAATGCATGATATTTGTTGTGAAATATGTATGGTACTCTCATAACAAACTTGGTTTGAGTTTAAAGTTCATAAGTTCAGAGCTTACTTGTTGACAAACCACAATAATGGACAAAAAATAAAAAGTAGGATTAGGGCAAGGGCTAAAACATACATATTATTGGTCAAGTTTGTAACGTTATGAACTCCATGCAAATGTACTTAGTAGTGTTACGGCTCCTTCATTGATTGTAACATCACCCCTCCATAGTAAAGACATAAACCTACACTTTTACTTGCCTAAAGTAAAATAAAATTTGGTGATTTTGCATAACATGTATATTCTTCTAGAAGTAGTGTGACCGTTTAAACCTGGGTTGTCACTCTATTAATTTGAAATAAATTAATTTCTTTTAAAGTTATATTTAACATATAAGCTTAGTCACGTGACATTGAAAGGAAGCTATGAGTCGGTTGACTTCTTGCTAAGAGGGAATTGAATGAGAGATGAAAAAACAAAACCATATCAATGTTTACGATACAAACATGACTAAACAAAGTTATGAGAGAACTTGAAATTTTTTAGAAAAACAGTGGATAGGTATCCACAATTGCCCCGTAAGAGAGTTTCCAAGGACTAATTTTCATAAAAGATGGGAGAATGAAGCACCTGAGTTCAAGGACTAAATACTAAATCATTTTTATGGATCAATATTATCAAATGAGAGCTTAAAATATCGTTTATGTATAGAACCAAAGTTGAAAGGGATATGCTATAAATATCAAAAAGTTCTATGTATAAGAATCCATTTTCGGCACATCTCTTAAAAATACAAGGAAAAATTTATAAGATAGTGTATATAGAAAAAAGGTGAAAGTGGAACAGTGAAGAAAATAAGCAACGACTGGTTGTGGCCTAAGACAACCAAAGGTGGTTCACGGTGGGTGTCATAACCGTAGGAAGTGACGTTTAGTCGAAGACAGATTTTGAGGTGGTTGTGTCAAGGTAATCAAATCTAATCGATATTTAAGCGATTACACTCATTTTTTTGTTAATCAAGAGTGTTCCCATTTTTTAAAACCAATGACTTAATAATTGCTGAAAACTAGAAGATCTAATAGCTGGATTGCTTTCATTTTTTCAATTGTGGCTCTACAGCATCTAGGCCAATGTTTTCATCGGTTAAATCATGTTAGTTAATCCAAGATGCTTGGGTTTCAAAGCCTTTTAGTATAGAAACTTGTTGTATGAATGCATTATCATTAAGTCAAGGGACTAGGGCCATATATACATATAGAGGTGACGTTACTCTATGACTGAGTTAAACATTCCACTCAGGGGCAGATATGAGAGTTGTTCAAGTCAAGTCATGGTATAGTGTGTATATATGTTAGAAGACATCTGTTTGGCTATATACCTTTAGTGATTAGAGTTTACATGCTTACAATTAATATGTTTAATATTACATAAAACTTGATTGTGAGAGTTAAGTGAGCTTAATTATGCTTTGAGCATGTATTTTGAGTATATGGAAAGAGAAGACTTGTGTAGAGTCATTTGTTAAAATGTTATTTCAAATGATTTTTTAATAATATAGATATACTTAAAACACATAACTGAAGTTAGTTTTTTTAGTGTGTATTTCAAGTAAGGTCATTACCTCTATTTCTTGGGTGTTGAGCTATATATTATTTATAATTAAAGACGTTAGATTGGTATTTAACCTAAATTCTCTTCTATTTAAAGGAAAGAGCTCAAAAGACAAAACACTAGTTTTTTTTAACCGTTGAGCTCATTTTGAAAGTAATTTCACTACACTTAAAGCCAATTAAAATATAGTATTTCAAGAAGAGATTCAACAATACATAACCCACCACTACACATTTTAGTTTGAAATCTCTACATCTATTATTTTTTTCTTCCAATTCTATGAGTGTGATTGTGGTTTGTCGTAAGCTCAATGAGCTACATATCTTTCGCCACTTGAATTGTATGAAACATCACGTGCTTTGTACATAATTCTTGGTGTTGATTGTGTCAAAGTTATGATGAAGTTTGGTCATATTTTAGTATATGTGTATATTACTTCTAAATCTAATTAGATGGAATACGTAACCATGTGGGTCTTGTAAACATGGTATGTTGAGATACTATGTGTTATAGCACTTATTCATAGAATTACATATGTTATATGTATTTTATGGCATTTGATAAAGAATAATGAAGGTTGATTGGTTAGTAGATCGGATAAATGTGCATTTATATGTTTATGCTTGACAAAATCGTAGTCTATGTTATGAATATTCCATGCTATTAGTTATGAATTTCTATGATTAATTAGCTTAAATCTTTAGATTTATTATTATGGTATGATCATGAATTGAAGGATAATCACATTTTTTTGCTAGTTTACGCAATTCGCGGTATCTTGTTAACTTTCCAATAATTTGTGGAATTGGATAACCCTATGGGAGTCTTACCTTTTATTTTGACATAATTATATAATTAACTTTTTATTGCATAACTTTATGTGGTTATTGTTTGTCTATAATTGTAGCTTTTCAACAAGTTATATAATTAGGTAGCGCACTCTGATGAGTGATAATCATGTGTTATGTGTTTAAATGATTACATCTTAAGTTTGTGCTTGTTTTAATTATATTGCTATGTAAATTTGAAATTCAAGTGATATCTTTCCTTGATTATTATCTTTATCTTTATATACTCTCACTATTTAGTAAAATCATTAGTCATTTTATCAATTTCAAAATATTCACAAACTATTTCTTATTTGACAGATAGATAGTAGTGACTTTTTATTATTTGTAGACTTCGTTTCTACGTAATGATATCTGATTCTTGCCTTAAAATTATAATAATATACGATATATGCACTTGCTTATTGTGTGTATATTTAGTCCTGAAGAGATAATCATATCAATTCTTAAATTAATCTACTTTTATGAAAAATCTCTATTAAAAATCTATATATGTTTACACACATTAGTCAAAGATAAAATTTCTCTATTAACGATATTTATGAACGTTAAATTTTTCGTTGTGTTATGTGTAGAGCGGTTATGACTTGTGTAAACCTAACTTTTTGACTTACTTCGGGTTTTTCGGTGTGACAAGATTTATTATAACATCTAATATTTATAAATTTAAAAAAAATACTTGGATATACAATTTCCTTTAATTCTAATAAATATGAATTACAAGACTAATGAATGCTTAGTTTTAGATACAACTAGGTTTTTTTTATGAAATTCATCCAAAATATGAGTAGATGTTTAACTGATGTTTGGGTGTTTGAATGGGTTTTAATGGTGTTACTTGTAAGATGTTAATGAGTTTAATTGTTAGAAAGAGGTTATTGTGTGTATGTTTATGATTTGCAGGTGTCGGGAACTAAAAACGTTTCCCATGAAGTTGTGCAAGCCCCAGAAAAAGACAATAAATGAGACAATAAGACACTTGGCTACCATAACTTACAGTGGCCTTGTGAAGAAAAGAGCAGAAACACAAAACCATAAGTTACTATGGAGGGATGACCTACGATGCACCAAGACTAGAAAAAACAGAAGACCTCTAATGTAACCTACGGTGGTCATATGACCTACGGTACTTGACGTGATGAATTTTTATAAAAAGATAGGAAACCTAGGATTTGACCTACCACTTCATTCCAAGCCGTCTCCACTTCCCAAGAACGATTCCGAAGACTTTTAGGGGCGATTTCAAGGCTCAAGATCTTGTTTTTATCATTTCGTTTGATTCGTTAATGCCTGGAACAATGTTTTCGTTCATTTTCGCTTTGATTTTCGTTACCATGTCTGGCTAAATCACCCATGATCTTCTCCGAGTGGTAGGGTTTGTATACACTTGACTTGTTCTTTGTTTTCATTTGGGTTATTATTGAACTAGACATCTTCAGCCAAGGAACATTATTTATTAATTGGAACTTCTAAAATATTTATATTGATTGAAACCTATATTCCGGTTTTTGTTAGTGTTTTAGATTTTTTTACATCAGAAAACCTCACGAGGGTTAGGACTGGGTTGGTTAACATAAGTTGGGTTTATGATCCGAGTAGTTCTTTTACAACAGTCTCGTTCAATCCCATTAGTTCTAGTTAAACCAATGATGGTTATGTTTACGTGACCATTCGCGAACATCTAGGACAAGTTAGTACTTGCAAACCTGAACCCGAAAAGGAGTACTTTTTCTAATTAGTGATTACAATTAATCAAATTTCAAATCAATTTTATTTTTAAAATCGGTTTTCTATTCCCAATTAGTTTTCAAATCGTAAATCAAATTTTCCACTTTTCACATATTACCTATGAATACGACCTTACTTACCCTATCTGTTTAGATCTATCTGTTTAGATGAGCTAAGATTACAAAATTAGATTATTTTTATTACTTCTGAGAAACCGCATTATCAACAAACCTTTCATTTAAATTTATATTAGATATTATAAGTTATTAATGAAACTAACTTTGACGTCAAATGAAAATTATAAAGAAAAAGATAAAATCATAAAGCAAAAGATAAAAAAATTCATTGCGAGATATATTTGGGAGAAAACGCGGTGCATATAACCTAGGCTATAATGTTTTGGTAAGTAATTTTTTTTACTTACTTTTACAAATTATTTCTATAATTGTAAATATATAATAAACAATATATTTGTAAAGCCAAATGATATTTTTCTATAAAATCCACCTATGCTACAACTAGAATTTGTACATATGTCATTACTATATTAAAAATTACAAATTAGGATATTATAATAGTTATCTTAATACATGTTAATCAAATTAACTTTTTCTAAAAATAAATAAAATGTTTCCTTAAATTTTTAATGAGTGTTAATTTTGTTAAAATTTAATTTAATTTGTAGTGAATCATTGTTAAAATTAAGATACTTTTAATATCGTAACTTTTAAGCAAACATTTTTAATATATCAAGATTCATGAAGTCAAAATCAATTACAATAAACAATAACTCATTATAAACATTTATGCTTCTATGTACATCACGGTTTCATATTCTCAAGTCTAAGTATGTTTTAATATCTCACAATTTTATATTTATATTTCATAGTTACAATTTCATATTCTCGTATACGATGTTCATTATTTTAAGTCATGTAACATAAGAGTATTTAACTTGATAAGTTGTGAATAAAAGAGGATGTACACCATTAATTAGCATATAATGTGAAAGTCTAGGTTTTATATATGCTACTAATATATTTTAAAAACAATCAATTTTTTAAAGTAGTTCTTTAAGCAACTGGTATGTTAATTTCTCTATGCTAGATAAAAAAATTGATATTTATTACTTGAAAAAACAAAATAATACAATACCATCCTCGAGTCATGCTAATTAATTTTAACTAGGTTTTTTCTTCCTAGGCTATGCGCTAGGCGTCCGGTCAACGCAACGCAATGTTACTTTAATCGTTATTTGTCCAGCTCATTGGTTGCCATTAAATTGAAGTCTAGTGGTGAAACTCAAAAATGCTAAACTTTAGTTGTCAAACTTGAAAAAATAAAACGTCACTATAAACAGTACATATCGATTGTTAAGATTACCCTACAATTGTTAGGTTTAAAAATAGGTTCAAAGTCCCCAATTAATTAAAATGATATGATCATGAAATGCTGGGTTTTGTAGAGCCTTGATTTGGGCTCGTGTTTAGAAGACAATTCGTAAAAAATTAATTAAACTAAAGACTTGGCTCGTTTAGATTTAATTGTAGCTCACCATAGTTTTCTTGAGGATTAAGGTGTAAACTCTAATTTTTTCTATCTATATTTTTTATTATTGTATTTGTAATTTCTCACAAGTGACACAGAAAGCAATAAAAATATTACCATAATTGTAGCTCGTAGACATAGGTCGCATCAACGGAACCACATAAATCTCGCATGTTCATTTTTGTTCTTGATTTTCTCGCGGTTTCATTAGGTTTGTGAGTTGATCTACACCCGAATCCCTAACAAGTGGTATTAGAGCTACGACACGATACACACGGGAAACACATCGCAAGATAAAAAGAAGTTGCAATCTAGGGTTAGTCATCGGCAATCTCACTGCCGTCCCTAGCCAATAGTTGTCTTCAATTTGTCACAGCCCCCCGTTTGACCAAGCAGAAGATTAAAACAAGACAGAAGAAAAACTTGTTTGAGGTTTGTTTTTTATCCTCTTTCGTCGCAATAAAAACTTAAATGGTAGAAGGCCATAAAAGCCTCCATCATAATTTTGATTTTTGATTGGTTGGAAAAAGAGAACAAAACAAACATTTTTCTTTTCTTGCTTGTGTCGTGGAATTCCAAAAAAAGAAGCAATATATAGTGTTTTTTGTAATATCCCAATCGAAAGAAATGTGTTTCGTTTTTCCCGTATCAACCGCGAGCCATTCCGTTTGATCAGAAGGCAACTAAGGAACATGGTTTTAAAGCATCGAGTTATCGGGTTTTGGCTTTAGTTTTGATCAATTAGGTTTTGATATTGTTCACTGGTTCATGTTAGTGTTGTTGCTAAGCAGTTTATCTAGGTAGTTTTTGTGAGATTGTCAGGGTTTATTATAGTTTATCAAAATATTCTTGATATAGTTACCAAGATCTAAAGATATACTTCTCGAGTGCATTGTTAAACTAGTTTGTTTACTATTTTTTTGAGACTGAGTAAAAGGGTATTGTTTAATAGAAAAACAATAAAGTTCAGCCAGCCAACCATAGTTGTGGTTGGCATTTTTTAATCTTGACTCGATTAGTAAACAAATTGTAGTTTGAGTTAATGGCTGAGAACAAAAAACTTCAAGAAAATGCAAACGAAAGATTTTATTGTTCAAAAAGACTTGGATATTGTTTTGGGCGAGAAACCAGAAAAGATGAACCAACTGAGTGGAAAACTTTGAATAAAATGGCCAAGGCGGTTATTAGGTTGTCAATGACAAAGGATGTTGTGTTTAAAATTCGAAAGGAAGCTAAAGCAAAAAGTATAATGGATGTGTTATCTAATGTCAGAAAAGCTTTTGGCAACAACTAAATTAAAGTTTTTGTATTCGAGAGTTGGTTAATACAAAGAAAGAAAGTTCAGTTACGGTTCACATCAATAACTAGAACTCGATTTTGTCAAGACTTGGATCTGTTAACATCAATTCGAGGATGAGGTTCATGCTCTACTATTGTTATCATCATTGCTTGATAGTCTGGATGGTACTGTTACATCGTTTACTAGTTCCACTAACAGTTCACTTAAATGGTATTTAGGTTATTATTCTAGGCAAAGACATCAGACGAAGAAATTCAGGTGTATCATCAAGTTTATTATCAAATGTTAGCAGAAGAAGAAAGAATAATAGAGGTAGTGTTCGAATGATCGGAAAGAAGTTAACACTGCAACAAACCACCAAGATTATGATGCTTTAATCTATAGTGTGGAAAGCAATGTAGATTTCTAGTTTAGGATTCTGGAGCTTCATTTCATGCTGCCCACCGTAATGAAACAATGAAGAAACTAAAAAAGGTTATTTTTGTATGGTAAAAGTGATGAACACTAATGTTTTTATGTTATAGACATGGGTGATATGGATTTAGTTACTTTAGTTGGTTCAAAGAC
>BJCM01064850.1:0-25905 GCA_018326385.1 Flaveria bidentis | reverse complement strand
CGGTGGTCCGTCCGGTGGGGGGAGGTGGGGCGGCCGATGGGGGAGGTGAGAAGATGTTAGAAGATTTTAGAAGACATAGGTCCACATCTTCTCAATGCAGACCTCTTGCAGACGTTTTTTTAACGAAACGTCTTCCAAAAAACAAACACTCTGCGCACTCAAAACCTCTTCCCGCGTCTGCGTGCACGCAGATGAAGAGGTGTAGAAAAGGTTTTGGTAAAAAAGCAAACACCACCTTAGTGTCTTCGTTATGGTCACAAATATTCGTTATGGTCACAAATACAATTAGATGCTTTTCAAGTACACTTATGAAGCTAAAGGAAACTTGAATGATCTTGATTGGTGTGGGCAGTATAATTATAATCATTCTTCATTTATCATGTAACTCAATATCATTTCTAGTATTTTGCTAGTTCTATCCGTATATTTTGTTTGCTGGTCAAAAAAACTTGTGAAGATATTAATACTCATAACGAAATGTGAACTTCATTGATTTCAAAGTTATATACAATTCATACGTCATTTAGTCTTTTTTGTGAACAGTCTAATTTCTCACATCTACTTGTCAGTATCAAAGTCCTTAGTTCGTCCTAAAAAACCTCGAACAAACTCTCATATGGATCAACGACCACGTAAATACTAGGTGAATATCGTGGTTCTCAATTATCTTTTTATTATATACATTATGTCATGAAGATTTATGCACACCTTCCGACTAAATAAACTCCAAAAACGCTAGTCATTGTTCAAAAAACAGTTAACAATCTAAAACATCAACAGAAGCCCAACTAGTATGTTTTTTAACACGATCAACAACTGATTAATATACTAAACAACTTGACCAGTCAAATGACCAACTCAATATTGAGTTTCGTTAATCAATCATTGAAATTCATTTAGTCCTCGTATTTGCATTTATAGTTACATTTCAATTGAAACTAATACACGGGTTTCAAAATCCATCAAAACTGTGCTTGATCGTTTTGTATATCAATATTTTAGTTGATATAAGTATATGACTCTTTGTGCGGGTTACACTCTAAAAGAATTAGATTTAAATAAAGAATAGATTTTCTTCAATTTTTTTGCTTCCTATAATCCTATGGTAATAGTTACTTCTATTTAATCTGTAATCTTTAATTCTGTTAGTTAACAGTTACTGAAGATTTATGCACACCTTCCGACTAAATAAACTCCAAGCTGCAATGATAACAACTAACTGAGCTTCTGTTGATGTTTTAGATTGTTAACTATTTTTTGAACAATGACTAGCGTTTTTGGAGTTTATAATACAAGCTGCAATGATAACAACTAACTAAATGCTTCATAATGTTTATTTCTATTTAATATGTAATCTTTAATTCTGTTAGTTAACAGTTACTGATGTTAAAAAATTTAATAATGATATTTTATCTTTATTGACCATCTATTTAATTTACCTTTTAAATATGCTTTTAATATTATCAGAGAAAGTTTTGTATTTTTATTTTTTCAATTTTTTTTATATTATTTTTATTATTTCATTATTAATAAGTGTATTATTTAATAAAACACGTTTTAAATATACGAATAAAAAAGTTTTTAAAACCATGTTTTTAATATGTTCGCTTTTTAACGTTTTTAAACCATTCGTTTTCTAAACTTAATTCTTAAAGCTGTTTGGTTGTTAAATGTTTTTTTAACTGTTTAGTTTTTTAAAGTTCATTTTTAAAACCACATTATTAAAAAAAACACCTTTTTTTCAATTTCTTATTAAAAACAAATCATTTTTAAACTTATTTTTTTAATATTTTTTTGAACATTCAATAAGCAAACAATTTTAAAAATAATGTTTAGAAAATGAACAATTTTAAAAACTACATAAAAAAACAAAATGTTTTTCAAGAAAGTCGATAATGCTTTTAGAAAACTATATTTAAAAAATAAAAAAGTTTTAAAAAATAAGTTTAAAAGTCAGGTTCAAAAATTATTTAAAAACCAAACATATAAATTTAAAAAAATATAAAACATTTTTAATTTGTGTATTAAATAATAAACAATATTAATAATGAAAATTAAATATTAAACTAAAATAGAACATAATTAGTAGATAAAATAGTCAATTTGATAAATCAGAAAAAGGTCTTCGTAGGCTCTTCTGTCTACGCCGCACAGACCACACATAGACATTGTTATCTGTAGATTGTTCGTTTTTTCGAATACGTTTTATTAAAAAACGTCTGTACACGCTCTTTATGGTTAAGATTGGGCATACCTACTTCTAAGATTTTCTAAGGTCTACTAAGGGTTAAACACCACCACCGTCCGCCACCACCCACCGTTCGCCTCCATCATCATCCACCACCACTCACCATTTGCTACTACCCACCGTCTACCATCACCACCACTACCGTCCGTACACAATCACAAGTTTATTTTAACAGTATACAGAAGTTAAAACCAAACATCTTTCTTCTTGTATATCGCAGAGGTTTCTACAAACATTTGTAGATGTGGTACGCAGATTGTAGAATTTTTATCTTTGAAAAAACAAATTACACCTAAATGAAATAGCAAAGCAGAGGGCCTTGATGAAAAATAGATATAACATTATGGACTATATTCTCAAATTTTAAATTTTAAAGACAAAATCTAAAATTTTAACCAAACCACAAGGATCATTCATGTAATTAACTCTAAAATTAACATAAAAAACAAACAAACATCCAACTCCATGAACCACCAATGTTATGATTTCAAAAACAGTCATGATCAATAACTATAATTTTCGATAGCTAAAACCAATACTCTAACATTAACGTACCACAAGTACCAATTATGTAATCAACTTGGAGGTCGTGAGTTCGAGTTCTACCAACAACAAAATTATTGTTGGTGGACCGAGTTTTACCGTAATGGGCATTCGGGTGATAGTTTATCTTAAAATTGATGTTTGATGTACTTAGACTACCTAGTGCTGTCTGTGCTCACGAGTTGGGCATTCGGTACTTAGACTACCTCTCCAGCCCATCCAGACGTTGCCCCAATTCGCCCCCTAGCGTCACTCTTAAAACTGAAACAATGCGCAGACAAGAAGGCCACGATTGAGTTAACGGAGGCGTACATAAACTTCTTAAGATTCAGCGCTGGGTAAGTGGTTTAAGACTTATTTCCCGACCGTTCTCGGCTACTTGGGGAGTAGTGCCCCAAGACACAGCCACGCCAATCGGCCGACGCGGCTCCATACCCTAGTTTAGTATGTAGAGCAGTTGTTCATTTGTTATTTTTTTCTGAGGAGCAACGAAAAAAGTAATTTTTTTTTTTTCGGACGGCCAGCCCGGTAGGAAGGTGAGATAAATCTCCCCCTCCCCCTCTTTTTAAGAAAGGTCGAGTCCTTACCCAATTCATCCGATGAATTGCGGACTCGGCTGGACTTGTTAGCTGCATAAAAGCAGAAAGTAGTAGTCGACAGGAGAAGAAGCTTACCTAAGCTTCTATCCCCTGTCTACAGGACGGAAGCCAGAGTTAGTTATTGCGTTTATCCTTATCGCCACGGGGCCCTCCCTCCCATCCTCCCGTGGCTTGCTCTGTTGCTGCCTCTGTTAGCTGACAAACCCGCTCTCCCCGACTTAACAATCCGACAAACTTTATTAGTTGATCGTTTAAAAAAAATTGTAATCCAACTCGAAAAGAATATTAAGTCACCACACTAAAACCCTAGAATCTTAAGCAACACCCACTATAGTGCGTCTACCTTTTTTCTGTCTTCAACCCCGTGTCATCTCAACTCCAACTGAAACCCTAGCACCACCACCGGAATCCACCATGACCACCGCCGGCGACCTCGAAGATGGCTTTCCGGCGACCAAACTCTTCAACCAAGGCTACTCCTACACCTACGACGACGTCATCTTCCTCCCTCACTACATCGATTTCCCCACCGACTCCGTCAAACTCCACACAAACCTCTCCCGCAACATCAACCTCTCCGTACCGTGCGTCGCCTCTCCCATGGACACCGTAACCGAAGCTTCTATGGCCGTTTCAATGGCTGCTTTAGGCGGCATAGGCATCATCCACTCCAACAACACCGTCTCCGAACAGGTATCGTTGATCCGATCTGCTAAATCGCACCGTATACCTTTCGCATCCACCGATATACCGTTTGTGTCACCGGATGATTCCGTTACGTCAGTTTCAGCTTTTGATAACTCTCCGTGCGTTTTTGTTACGAAAAACGGGTCTAGAAGTGATAGGGCGTTGTTAGGGTTTGTTAGTAAGTCGATTTGGGAGGGGTTAGATGATAAGGAAGCTAGGGTTTGTGATTACATGGTGAAAAGCGTTGTAACGTTGCCTAATACGTGTAGTTTTGAGGATGTTGCTGGTTATTTAGCTGCTAATGAGATGGATTTCGTACCGTTGGTGAGTGGGGAAGGGGAGGTGGTTGATGTGGTGAGTAAGGCTGATGTTGAGAGGATTAGGGGGTTTCCGAAGTTAGGGCTGCCATCGGTGGGTGCTGATGGTGAGTTTTTGGTCGGAGCTTCGATTGGGACGAGGGAGAGTGATAAGGAGAGGCTGCAGCATCTGGTTAAGGCTGGTGCTAATGTGGTTGTGATTGATAGTTCTCAAGGGAATTCGATTTATCAGATTGAGATGATTAAGTATGCGAAAAAGATGTTTCCTGATTTGGATGTGATTGGGGGCAATGTGGTTACGATGTACCAAGCTCAGAATTTGATTCAGGCTGGAGTTGATGGGTTGAGAGTTGGGATGGGGTCTGGTTCGATTTGTACGACTCAGGAAGTTTGTGCTGTGGGTCGTGGGCAGGTACTTCATCGAAACATTATTTTTGCTACTTTTGTGTTTATGTTATTTAGTAATATTTTGCTCAGTCAAACTAGTGATTTTTTGAACTAGAATTAATCAAACGGCACATATGTTACTGCATGAAAAAAGTCATCTTTATCATAGCTTTTTCCTTAAATTCTGATTTGAAAACATGAGGTTAGGCAACACTATATCACATACGAACTTTACATTCACATATCATCATCAAAGATTTCTTCTGTTGCAGCTAGTGGACAAAAATTCAGTATATACGCGAGTGTGTCACTTATCATTCTTTTTTCACGTATCAAAGAGGAAATGAATACATAGTCAGCATGATAATTGTTAACTGAAAATTTATACATTAAATTTTTTTTGTTAGCATTGATCGTTGCATTTTGAGTAAAGTTATGCCTTTTATTTGATTTTAACTATTGTCAGCATTATTTATTATATATTGTATTCGGACTAACGAGCTCGTACATTTTTGTAGAGAAATGATGTTTGAGGCTACTTTTTGTGTTTTTTTATTGTTATGATTGCTTGGTTTCATCTACTTATAAGCCAAATGACGAATATTAACCAGAGTAATATGATTGATGCTGGAATTTTAGCTGTCATAATAAAATGCAGCTTTCTGGATATTAATTTCTTATTCATATAGCCGGTTGTTGTGGCTTTTGGGTATGTAACATTCTAAATTAGGTTCTTTGTTTCACTGTTATGTAGGCAACTGCGGTGTACAAAGTGTCATCGGTTGCTTCAAAAAGTGGCATTCCTGTAATCGCTGACGGTGGCATTTCAAATTCTGGACACATTGTCAAAGCTTTGACTCTGGGTGCATCAACTGTCATGATGGGAAGCTTTTTAGCAGGAAGTACTGAAGCTCCTGGAGCTTATGTGGTTCAGGTAACTTGTCCATTTCTATGTCCATGTTAAGTATCTTTTTCTGTGCATGATGTCTTGTGCATATGATAATATGAAAATGTATAATATTAATAGCTGTATTTTTTTCCCTTTTTCTTTCCTTGCAATCATAGAATGGTCGACGAGTTAAAAAATATAGGGGGATGGGGTCGCTTGAAGCAATGACAAAAGGAAGTGATGCTCGGTATCTTGGTGATACAGCTAAAATGAAGATCGCTCAAGGAGTTGTTGGAGCGGTTGCAGATAAAGGCTCTGTTTTAAAGTTCATTCCATACACTATGCAAGCAGTTAAACAGGGTTTCCAAGATCTTGGTGCTTCTTCTTTGCAATCAGCTCATGATATGTTGAGATCTGGGATTCTGAGGCTTGAGGTACGTGTTAATCTTTTAGGGGTGTGTTTGGTTTTAAAGGTTTGTTTTTGAGGATATGGGTTTCAGTGTTATTTTTTTTTTCTCAATTGGATGGAAGTAGGTTTGAACTTTGAACAAACGGGGTTGATACCCATAAAATTGGGTATCCTCCGTCTCCATGTGCACCGAAAGGGTTTTGTTTAGAATCGATTTCCATTCCCATTCCCACTCCAGTATGCTATCAACTAAATAGATAATCATATGCTTGAGTTTACATATACTTGGGTGATATTGAATTTTTGCATTTATTTTAGTTAAACACGATGAATTGGTTAGTATGTCACAATAATTTCTTAAATAGTTTTTAAACTCCATTTTAAAATTTGTTTTTCGGTTTGACCTTTTCAGGTTAGAACAGGCGCAGCACAGGTTGAAGGAGGAGTTCACGGGCTCGTATCTTATGAAAAGAAATCCTTCTGAGCCGTTCAACAAGTGGCACGGCTCGGGCTGACCCTGCATTGTTAGTTATGCAATGCAGAAGCTGTTGTATGGTACAAAACTGCAAATACATCACACAAACAAGAACAGATTCATGGCAGATCTGTACCTGATGAGTTAGTGGTGATCTTAATTTATGTTGGAATTGTTAAATCTGCACTGGAAACATGTATCTTTGTGCCCTTGAGCTTGTTTTCAAAATAATTACAAAATTTGGTTTTGATTTTATTTTTTTTAAGTAGCATAATCTTTTTGAACTTATTGTGACCTCTTAGGTACTAAAATTTATCCTTATATCAGGTAATTAAATTAAATTACAAATAAATGTGTAACAAACGTTCGTTCAACTTTTTGTTTAAATAGCTGGAAAGTAAAAAGTGAGGTGCAACACGTTTGTACTTCGTTACGAGTTGTGTGGTAAACTTAACGTGACTAAAAATGTAAAAAAACGTATTTGCATAGATATAAAACAATTACTCTATCTTACTGATGTTCTTTAGTTGATATTGGTTTTATTATTTTTGGTATGAGAGTTTTATAACTATAGTACTTGAAGAACGTCTTATTTTGAATAGTTTTGTTCTTAGCAAAGTTTATTTCGGTACGCCAACAAAAAAAATCAAACACAATCATAATTTTCATAATAAAATTAACAAGCGGTTTTTAAACGTATCTTATATATAGCATATGAGTGAATAAAACATAAAAGTTTTAAGGTTTAAGCTGAAAAATAATTTAGGGTTTAAATTGAATTCTAGTCGGTGACATATACAATGGACATTGCTTAATGTAAATATACATACAATGCCATATTTATATTATAATTTAAAACTATAAACTTTGTCACGTAAGCATACATAAGCTAAAAATGATAAATGGTTTTAGTGTTTTTATAAATATATTTCTTAGTTTTCTTATAAGTTAGATTTTCTCATCTATCCCCCCTTACGCACTCACTATCTTTACATAAGGTCGTCATCATTATTCTTAAGGGCAAAACAGTGGTACTTTAGAAGGAAACTAAGCTAACCAATTTTTTTATATGTATCCTCAAACATCCCATTTACACCTTATTAATGGATACTTATATTAGTATTTGAAATGGTTGAGCTTAAAATGCGTAGCCACAATGTCTTTGGTTTTGCTTGATTTCGTATAATGGTTGATGAAGGGTGTTTGGACGCCTAACAAGAGTGGGCCTTCCACTATTGTTGTGCATAAAACGTTGTTAGTTTTGCTGTGATGAAATAGGATTCTTGGTAGAGATTTATGGTGTGACCTGACTTTGATGTAAAAGTTAGTAGTTGTATTTTAGGGAGATGGTATTCATAAGTGACTAAGTGAGTGAGAGCTCATCTATTGCTAGCCATCTCTAGTAAGTGTTTAAAGCGTCGAACCATTTTAGACGTTTATGCTAATATGGCATGTGGTCCTTTGATTTTGCATCCGCACAATACATAATTTTTGCAAACTTGGACATGTTAGTTTGCTATTGGTCGACAACATTGGTTGTTGGTAGTGGCCTTATATTACCTTGTTGAACAACTGTTAATTGTCGAGTCAATTTTTTTTCCTCGTTCCTATGAGATGAAAGGATCCAGTAGGTGTCTTGTACGTGGTTACAGTATATGCTCTGGTCTAGATCCATCCTCGTCGGTTCTCTCCGAATAAATCGGAGAAGAGTGTGACCTCTTCAAGATGAAAATGTATAAGACTTGAAACATATTCAGAGATTTTTGTAAAGAGCTTCCATCCATTTAATTTCAATGTTTGCCAATTAAATACTTGCAAATACTTTATGCTTTAAAGTTTCATCTTCAATATTTATACTTGATTTTTTAATACATGATTCTGTTAAATCTTTAGTTCCTCATATTGCAATTGCCTCAAGACATTCGGCAATCTTATATTTATATTTGAACTTGTAATTTATAATTTACCTTGTTGATCTAGTTTTTTTTTAAAAAACTAGCTCACACATACATCAAATTTATTTTTAATTCTACATATCTAATTTACACCAACTCGTTATAAGCAAAACTCAATTTGTAACTTCAAATGGTGTTTACCTTGTTGATTTGGTATCTGGCTTGTCAATCTCAATTTAGAAATAAGTATTTTACTTTCAACAAATTAATAACACTATTTTATCTTTATAAGTTGTTTTAATTTCAATTTAATTTTTTCATCAGTTGTTTAACTTGAATTCAATGTAATAAAATTTTTGAATTGAAATCAAAATATTTTTTTTATTGAAATTGATGTTTTTAAACTTTTCAAAGATAATGGTTATTTTTGTTAAATGTTAAGAAACAAAATTAAAAATAACTCACTATTTTAACTTAGATAACTTTATAAAATAGCAATTAACTTTGCAAAATTATTTTTAGAGTAAATTACTATTTTGTAAACCAAACTTTAGCTTCTGTGTTATTCGATTCTGGTGCTAGTAAAAGTTTCATTTCTGCTGCTTTCTGTGTTAAACTGTCTGTTATTAGTAAGAATATAGGTTCGCCCTTTGATGTAGAAACTACCATAGGTAAGTCTACCTAAATTTCCAAGATGATAGAGGGACGTGATGTGGAATTAGAAGGTCATAAGTTTCTGGTTAGACCATTCAGGATGACCTTAGGTGGTTTCGATGTGGTTCTTAGGATGGATTAGCTAGTGTTCCTGTGGTTTGGTGGTTATAACCATTTTAATCCAATAGTTTAAAAACGTCCGGTTCAACCACTATGGTTTAAAATTTGTCACAATCAAGTCTAAACCGTTAGCTACATCCAATTTCACCGTTAAATATTAAAAAAAAGACTATAATATCCTTGCATCGAAATTGTTACTTATATACATATATCCACAACACACACACACACACACACACACACACACACATATATATATATATATATATATGTTTGTACTCTCCAAAAAACCAATGGCCAACACTACCACGACAACCACCGTTGCCACCGCCAACCCAACACCACCACTGCCACAACACCACCACCACCATCACAACAACACCCCCACCACCATCACAACAACACCCACACCACCATAACACCACTACCACCGCAACACTACCCCCACCACCACCGTAACACCATGACCACCACAACACCACCCTCGCCACCACAATAACACCACTGCCACCATCACCACAACGCCACCCCTACTACCACCATAACACCCATGCCACCACACCACCATCTCTATCACAACACCACTCCTAAATCAAGCCTAAATTAGACCATAGTACCAGCATAAACCAACATCATACCACGACCACAAACATCAGAACCACCAAAAATTTAGAAACCCTAACAAGAAACTAACCAATTTTGAATCCCAAATTCAAATCTTCATCTTCCAGATTTAAACCCTAAACTTTTTTACATTCGCACACCCTCAATCGACACCATGATTCAAACCCTAAACCTCTTCACATTCAAGTGGTGATCGACGCCCTGATTCAAACCCTAAACCTCTTCATATTCAAGTGGTGATATGTATGATGCTTCTCAAATCCATCTACAAACTAAGATGCATCTTCGTTTGGTAGTCCCTGATGTTACTTGTATAGAGAGAGGGAGAGAGAGACCGATGGTGGGAGGCGGAGACCGACGGTGGGAGGCGGAGACCAGGGTGGGAGGTTTGGTAGGTGGTGGTGTGTGGGGTGTGTGTATATACATGTATATAAGCTCCAAGGGTATTTTTGTCTTTTTACATATACTTAATGGAATAAATGGATGGGGGTTAGTGACCCGGACTTAATTGTAACAAATCTTAAACTACAGTGGTTAAACCGAACGTTTTTAAACTATTGGATGAAAATGGTTATAAGCACAAAACCACAACGACCAAAATAGTAATTTACTCTTATTTTTATTAGGTAACTCATAATTTTTTCTTTGTTTTTTGATTTTTTTATTCTCAATTAGGTCACTAAAGTTTCGAGATTGTTCTAATTAGATCATTTATATATTTAAAATTATTTTAAAAATATATATTGAAATATTTAAAAAAGTTAACAATATTTATACTAAACCAAATTGTTAAAAAAACAGTGAATCATTTTAAAAAAGTTGAAAAAAATATTAGTTACCTAGTTAGAACATTTAAAAGCTTTAGTGACTTAATTAAAACAAATACAAATATTAGTGATCTGATTATAAGTATATCTTTTTTAATTTTACATCATAACTAGTTTATATAAACTCTTTACATATAAAACTCGGGCATTCGATCTTAAAAATAGATTTACCAACTTGAATATCTTTACTATTAGATCAGACCTAACCCCTCCAATTATAAACTCTTTATGTAAAAAATATCTGTTAACATGACATTCACTATGACGATATTTTATACTTAGTGTTATAAATTACCATTTGGAATAGGTGGTGTTTGCGGTCCATTTTGACCATTTATGACGAAAATTCAGCTCCAACTAGCCAAGTAAAATTTCGAAAACAACAAATCAAATGGGCGGTTGATTAGGTTGACATATTTTGGTGTTGTTTGTACTTTTGATTTTAAAAGTTTGATGGCTCCATACCATTTTCTTCAAAAGTCTAAATTTGTATTAGTTCTTAAAAACATAAATAAAGTATGGTTCATTAACACATGAAATTAATTCACATAACCGTACTGTTTAAAGATAAGAATTAAATGTCAAATGACTCTATAAAACTATACATGAAGTTCACAACTATACCTGCATATTTACTTCGATTTAGACGGTTTAATTAGTTTGAGTGGTTTATAATTTTATATACACTAACAGTCATTAAATTACTAGAAATCAAAACCCTTAACATAAAAAAATGATAATAAAGTACTTTTTTCACATCCAAACTTGTAGTTAAACAATATACTATGTTGTGTATAGTTTAATTAATGAAAGATATAAAAAATAAGCTGAATAATACAGAATGTGTTTCTCTTTCTAATGACATTCTTAGTCCATCTCGAGAAAAAAAAAATTCCAAACTAATTAAAACGTTCCCTTGATTTCTTAGGAGATTATGGCCACCCAAACCAATGATTTTTTTCCTCTTATTGCCAACTCTTACATATTATACTATATAGGGGAAAGAATGATAAACATTAAAACAATAGAAAACCGTTACCACTAACGTTGTGTTCCCGAGTCTTATTTAAGAAGAGAAAAAAAAGAATATGAAAGGAAATAAAAAATAGTTGTGTTTCAAAGTTTTTTTAATAAAAAAATAAAAAGATTGTTAGAAATTTGTGTTCTCGAGTTTATTTAATGAGAAGAAAGAAAGTAAAAGGAAATGAAAGGAAAATGAAAGCTAAATTTAATTCTTTCAAAATGAAATGAAATGAAAAGAAAAAAAATAAAAAAAAGAAAAAATGAGATAAGAGAAGAGAAATGAAAATAAAATGTTTTAGTTTTTTCTTTCGTTAATTAAACTCGGAAGCATAACTTAAAATTAAAAGAATTAAAAATTTTGATACACCGTTGACGTGACACCAACGTGGCTTCATAAAAGATAGGAAAAACGAGAAGACTATCAAGGACCTAAATCGCAAATGCTGGGTAAAACATCTTTTGCATTATTCATCCCCATACTTACCACCCTTTCCAATTTTCATCCCTTTCATTTCACTTTTGTCAATACAACCCCAATCTATAAACACCCGCCAACAAACCCTCATCGATCACCCAAAAATGCATAATATCATTCTCCCAGATCCGTGAAATCGAGGCGAAATCAGCATACGTGTTTGAAATCAAAGCAAAAGAATGGATTCCGGAGGGTTTAGTGCTGAAGATCTATCAACAATCGGAGGAATTGCAACTGTATCGTTGTTGCATTCATTCATCCCAACTCATTGGCTCCCTTTCTCCATTGTTGGTCGTGCTCAAAAATGGACCCTTTCTCGTACCCTTTTCGTCAGTAAGTTTCCCCTTTTTCTTGTAGTTTGTGTTATACGTGTGTGTTATTTGGTTGATTTTGATCAGATCTAGTAATCGTGTATTCGTGTGTGCAATTGTGTGATTATCTCGTTGTTTCGATCGCCGTTGGGTGTTTGATTTAGCAGTGAAAGGTGGACAACAAGTGTTCAGAAAAAGGTTTTAGTTTACTAGAGATTGATTGTGTGTGGTTTAACTGTTTAAGCTAATTTAGTGGTGATGGTGAATTGGTGAGGGATTGTAGTTAATATGGGGTTTGTTAAAAATTTGGGGAAAATGTTGTTGTTGAATCAAGTCTAGGGTTTACTTGTTGTCATTAAGAAGGTAGGTTTAGTTTTGAGCTTTGGGTGTTAGCGGTAGCCCTGCATGTTAATGCTTGATTGATTATTGTCATCTGCTTAGAGCCACTGTTTGCTTCTTTTGGTCCATTGTTTGCTGATTAGTGTTACATCAAATTTAGGGAAATGGTAGTGACATTGCTCATTCACCTAGGTCTTCAATGCATTAGATTTTTTGTGCATAAAAGTTAAGAAACCTAACAAAGTATAAAAACTAGAATACTAGTATTTTACATATTAACAATATATATGATGCATTTCAAGTTAAATGTCAAACATGACTGGTTAGGAGAAGGACGTTTGTAACCCCACTTTCTTTTAAGATGAAAATGACTTTTTGATTATTAGAATTAGCTATGAACCAAGTCTCTAGTTTCCCCTTATTTCTAAGTATGTTTGATCAAATAGAGAACAACATCTCTGCTTCTACCTCTGGTGGCAAATGCCCTAATAGATTTACATAAACATATTATACTTTGTTTGCAGAAAGTTATACATGCAAAAACACCAATTAGTACAGGCTTTGCCTTTATGTTTTTTTTTTACTTGAATGAACTCAAAATCTTGCCTCAATATGGGCACTCTCTTGTGCACCCTCATATGTTAGAGTGGTGATATTGTGCGGATATCAAAATCTTGCAGTTTGGTTTATTATGGGCACTCTCTTGTGCACCCTCATATTTTAGAGTGATGATAATAGGTCTGGCCTGCTATCAATGAAAAAGTTATTATTAAAGTATTTACACTTTAGTAAAGGTGGCAATTTCGAGCCACTTACTTAAGAGTGAGTCCATCTATGTTAAGTATCATCTCAAATATGTCAAATGGGTTGAAATAGAACATCTAGCTAAAAGAGCAACATGTTGAAATACTGTGTGTAGTCTAATTTTATGCATGCATCCTGCTAACTTGTTTCAAAGATATCAATTGTTGTTCATTTTGTAATCAGAGTTATTGCATTAATTTAATGATAAAAGCAATGGAAAAAAGTGTGTGGGTCAAGTTATCCTGGCCCAGCTTGTTTCTACTCAATAGTAAAAAGAGATTTGCTTCAACTTAAACACTTTTTGACCAAGAGGCAATGACCCAACCCAAGTGATCTACTCTTCTTGCCATCTGTACACTAAAGTTACATTTATTGCTACAATGCATGCATATTATAACATTACTATGTTCTTCTTATCTTCTACAGCTGCATTTGGAGGTGTTTTGCATGTTTTATCTACATCTCTTTTGGGAATTACTGCAGTCACCATATCAAACACCATTGCTGGTGAAGAAACTGTGCACAAACTTGCATCATTGCTACTAGTTGTACTTGGTGGTAGTTACATATTATTATTCATGTGTGGGAAAGGTGGTCATACCCACTCCCACAACCAACCAATGGAAAAAATGGCGGTTGCTGGACTTGTTCTTGTTCCTGCATTGTCTCCTTGTGCAACCACACTTCCTGTGTTTCTTGCTGTTGGAAATTCATCATCGATGATGGTCCTGGCTATTATAGTGCTGTTATTCAGGTAAATAAAAGTTGTTTTTTTATTAGCTTTAAAGGTTGGATTTTTAAAACTTTGTGTGTGTGTGTGTGTGTGTGTTTTTATTTATATATATAAACGATCCTGGTGTTGGTCTTGCTAGTGAAACTCAAAAATGGACTCCTTTAGTTTTCTGTAAGGAAGAGAGGGGGGGTGTTCAACTTTCAAGGGCTGTAATACGAGAACGGGTCAATTTGGGTTGTGATATACTGATTATAGATTAATGTGTAAAAAGTCTCTTCAAATGTTTATTTAAAAGTAATGGATTATAGAGGTGACAGGGTGATGGGGTAGGGTCAAAGCCTTTAATTTTGTCATTGTGAAAAACAAGTCATGTGGTCCGCAGAGCTTACTTAAATTTTCAATACAAATAAGTAATGTGTCGGTGTGATAGAAAATATTATATCATCTCAATTCTCAACAATAAATTACTTTTTTGAACAAATTGATTTAGGAGATTTTATGCTTCAAAATAAAAACACACTGTAGGCGACTTACAATTCATTTGAATCAATTCCTTGCTAGGTGAATCTTCTACTTTACCTGTTTATGCCATTAGAATAAAACATAACCCAAATCCACGTATAGTTTAGTTGAATTGGCACCTATTTACTTAATGATAACAGTTTCTATAATCTTTTTTACTACACTAATTGTTTATAAGATCCAAAAGTAGGACAAAAGATGCTAGCAGGGTAAATCCAACCCACCCACCCCATTTCATTCCATGCCAAAATATGATCCTCCCTAAGTTGTCCGTTTTGACACCTTGATTTTAATTCATCATCATGTTCTTTTATGGATTTGCAGCACGATAACTGTGATGACATCATTGGTGGCTCTATCGTTCTATGGTGCTAGTCAGCTCAAGTTTCACTGGATGGAACGTTATGACAAGCTTCTAGTAGGCTCTGTGCTCTGTTTAGTCGGTATCTTGACCCTTATTTTCCATGATCATGAAGGGCATACACATACAGGCTCAAGTGAAGCACATTTGCACCACAAGCTGTTTATGCTATGAGAATATTTGTTAGTCCTGTAACCCTTGTGCTTTTCTAAAAAAACTTCCATTTTCAGTTACATTTTCTTATGTTGCCACACAGGTGGTTGTTGTCTGTAGACTGTATTCCTCTTGATTACATTGGAAATCTCTAGTTATATGAAAATCTGATGTATATTGTAAAGTTCTTTAACATCTGATTCTACTGTAATGTTCTTGATTGTTGCCCAAAGGGTCAATAAGACAAGATGACAAACAAAACCTCTACTTCATTGGTGGCTTAAGTATAAGACAAGTATATAAATCTTGAACTTCTGGATGATTGTCCTAACAGATTGGTTCCTTATGCTTCTTGTTGTACTTGCTTTGAGAGTTTTCAATGAAGTGTGAGATTAGAGGCGATCAAGAAAGTAAGGAGAAACTGATTCATTGTATACATGTGTAACATCTAACCTGTATTGATATACGTGTTGATACGATCTAAACCCATAAAGCACGTGAACGTTGAGGCTAAAATGGTTTGGTTTTAACAATTAGAGTATTATATAGAAAACTAGTTTATATAAGAGTTAATTTAGTCTCCAACTTTAGAAAACTATACTGGGTGATTGGTCCCCGTTAAGTTTTAATTTGAGTATCTATTAATTAATTTTGTTATAGTTGAAGATAAAGTCTGTGGTCCCGCGTGTTTTTTTATTTGTTAAAAAACATTAAGCAATTATTTAACCTAAAAACTTCAACATCTATTTACTTTACGACTACATGTGTTACGATTGAGTGAAGAGATTAATATAGACACACTATTATTTATAAAAAAACAAAAAAGATAATACTATTGAGTAAAAGGTTTTTCATATCAATTTGACCTTGATTCGGCTTCTACGAAATTCCCATTTTAACCCCTTACACAAAGTTAACTCAAATGAAGCAAAACAAATTTAAAGGGATTACCGTTTGCTCTATGCACATGATCCAAAATCCACATTGGTAGTTAAGAATACCTGCCTTGAGCTCCACATCCGATTGCTCACAGATTCCATATATTTTACTTTTTAACGAGTTAACTTTTAGGCCCGATGCGAGAAACAAATATCTAAAAAGCCATGTAGCCTTGTCGAATTAAACCCAACCGATGTAGGCCACTCACCCAAAAGATTACATAGTCTGTATAGAACAAATGCATTAAAATCAGACCATTAATGGATGGCTTAATACCACGAAACATGCCCATATCCATAGTTGTTAGGGTCAACACTTTAGACCTTAAATTACTAAAAAAAGGATAATGGATCACCTTGACGCATCCCCTATTCGATTCAAATTCTTTCGAAAATGTTAAGTGACTATCCAAAATTTTATTTTTTACTCAAATGTTACATACCACAAACACTGGACATAAAAGTTAGGCCTCAATATCATATACATGATACACAACTTTAATAAGTACTAACAGATTTAAAAAAAATTATCATGTCAAAGTTAGGTTTCTTTCCAAATTAAATAAGAAATAAAAAACTAAACCATACCAAAATCATTTATTTTAAAATATTTAGGATGTTGATTGGTGAATGGTGATCAATCACATTTCTAAACTCAAAAGTCAACTCTTGAATCTAAACTCTCAAGAGTCAAGTCTTACATATCCAGATTATTCAACAAACTAATTTTACTCATGTCCTTTTGACTTTTGACTACTATCAAGTTTAAGATATGCTAATAATTGGGAGTTTGGGACTATATTACTGATACAAGTATGTTGACTAGACAATCTGTCAAACTTAAATAAAGTAATTTTTAACTGGAAATAAGTCTGTGGTCTCAAAACTTTAAAGGCACAATAAATCAAAATAACAACAAAACCATATAAACTTTTCGAACTAAAAAGTTTGATGTTTGGTATTACGTCATGGTTTGTGTTGATTTTCAAAGTATTTTTCTACTTTATGATAACATAAAACCCCGATTACTTTTAGCAACTTCTTTAGCATATTTTTTAGTCTTAATGTTTGTGTTTTTTGACCATTATCTAAGACAGCGAGGTTCAATGTGCTAAAGGTGATTCTGGCACGATCTTCAGGTGGTGGGAAGAAAGCATTTACCGGCATATAAGTTATAAACGATCGCCATATAAGTTATAAACGATATGAGAGTTCCGTTCTTTTGCTTGATAATCTAGAAATCTTTGAGAACAAAAAGTTGTTTATTTAGATTATTATGTTGTTAACTTATCAACTTATGGCACTTTCAAAATTTGTTTTAAGAACAAAAAGTTATGAAGACACAAGCTTTATGCTTCACGATTTGATTCTGTTGTATTTTTGTTAAATATTTTAACTCAAGACGGGCCTAAATCTTTGTTGTTTTGAAATTTCTTATTTCTAACGGGTATAAGTATTGCTTCTAGTATTTGACATAAACCTCTTCTATATTTTAACAAAAGGATTGCAAGTTTTGATTGTAATACAACCAACTTTAAGTACAATGAAGGCTTTTAAATGTTAGGAGACCATGTTAAATAGTCTAGCTTGAGCAAAAAGATGTTTTGGATTTCAAAGTATCATCTTTAGGTAAATATTCCGCTTTTGCGTATTTTAGATAAACAATATATATATGTTTTATAGTCCGCGTAAGTTAACATGCCTCAACACTTATGATTCTAATTTATATAATTGCCCTTACATATAATAATCTAACTTACATAACTGCACCCTCTAATATATAATCATACTACAATAATAAGTACTAATAATATTAACAAACTTATGGAAACTATAATAACCTGCAGGTCAAAGTTAGGTTCTTATCCAAATAAAATACATAATAAAAAACTAAATCCAACCAAAATCTATGCAATAAAATACTTAAATGCTGACTGGTGGTCGATCTCAGATTCAAAACAATAGTATTTTTTTTCTTTTCAGCAGCACCAAAACAATACTTAACTAGTTAGTTAACTCTTGTTGAGTCTCAACTCTCAACTCTTCACAACATCATTCATTTTCATCAACAATCTCATCATCATCATCATCATCATAATCATAACCAATGGCTGAACTTGTGCTTTCTGCACTCCTCCCCGTGCTCTTCGAGAAACTGACATCTGCAGCTTTGAAAACCATTGACAGTTACAACGGAATCGATGCTGAGATCAAGAAATGGCAGAGATCATTGGAACAAATCCAAAATGTGCTCACTGATGCTTCTCATAAGGAGATAACTCATCAATCCGTCAAACGATGGCTCAACGGTCTCCAACATTTGGCTTATGACATCGATGATGTGCTTGATGAATTGGCAACAGATGATATGCACCGTGAGTTTAGCCAACAGTCAGAAGCTATCACCAGCAAGGTAAGAAAAATCATTTCAACTCGTAGCGCAAACTTCTCGCGGAGTAATAGTGTTCGTGACAAGTTGGATAATGTTAGTGACAGGTTGAAAGATTTAGTTGAGGAAAGAGATGCACTTGGTTTGAGAGTGGTAGGGGATGATATTAGTTTAAGAAATAAAAATAGGAAGTTTCAAACGTCTTTATTTGACGTGTCTAAGATTGTTGGACGGGGGGATGAGAAAGAAGCATGGGTGCAAAAGTTATTGGGGAGTGAATCGTGTGATCAAAACTTTAGCGTTGTTCCCATAGTTGGTATGGGTGGGGTCGGTAAAACTACTCTAGCTAGACTTTTGTATGATGAAAAGCGAGTCAAGGATCACTTTGAACTCAGGGTATGGGTTTGTGTTTCGGATGATTTTGATAGCTATGCTATAAGCAAAGTTATCTTTCAATCTGTGACGGGGGAAAAGAAGGATTTTGCAGATTTAAATTTGCTGCAATTAGCTCTTAGAAATCATCTAAGAGGGAAAAGATTTTTGTTGGTGTTAGATGACGTATGGAGTGAAAGTTGTGAGGATTGGGAAACGTTGGTCGGCCCATTTCATGTATGTGCAATTGAGAGTAAAATCATCATGACAACACGAAAGTATCATTTGCTCAAAATGTTAGGTTATAATCATATAAACCAGCTAAAAAGCTTGTCTTGTGAAGATGCTATGTCTTTAATTGCTCTACATGCATTAGGTGTAGATAACTTTGATTCACATTTGTCGCTCAAACCATATGGAGAAGGTATTGCGAAAAAATGTGATGGCTTGCCTTTGGCTTTGAAAGCACTTGGGAGACTATTGAGTACGAAAAAAGATGAAGCAGAGTATTGGAAAAAAATATTAGATAGTGAGATATGGAATTTACCGGTTGAACGTGAAATTGTACCGGCCCTTAAACTAAGCTACCACGATCTTCCTGCACGTTTGAAACAATTGTTTGCATATTGCTCGTTATTCCCCAAGGACCATGTGTTTGACAAAGAAGAACTGGTTCTATTATGGATGGGTGAAGGTTTTTTACACCAGTCGCCTCCAAGCGATTCAACAGAAGAAAGCATGGGTTATGAATACTTTGACGAGTTGTTGTCAAGGTCATTTTTTCAGCATGCACCTAATAACGAATCATTATTTGTTATGCATGACATGATGAATGATTTGGCGACACTTGTTGCTGGTGAGTTTTTTGTAAGGTTAGACACTAAAGCGAAGAAGGATATTGGAAAGGAAGTGTTGGAAAAGTACCGTCATATGTCATTTGTTCGTGAGGAATATGTAACTTCCAAGAAGTTTGAGGCCTTCAAAAGAGCCAACAATTTGAGAACATTCTTGGTCGCGTCTGTTGCGGAGGTTGAAAGTTGGCGGAGTTTCTACTTATCAGATAAGGTTCTTGCTGACTTGGTTCATGAGTTACCATTGTTAAGGGTTCTAAGTTTGAGTAATTTTGAAATCAGTGAGGTACCGGAGTCCATTGGTACTTTGAGGCACTTGAGGTATCTTAATCTATCTCGAACTGCAATCACCCGATTACCGGAAAATGTCTGCAATCTATACAACTTACACACATTAGTCATACATGGTTGTCATTCTTTAGCTAAGTTGCCAAATAGCTTCTTAAAGCTTAAGAACCTGCGGCATCTTGACATTAGAGACACTCCGCTTTTGGATCGAATGCCCTTAGGGATTGATGAGCTTAAAAGCCTACAAACTCTCTCTAAAATCAATGTCGGAGGTAAAAATGTATTTAAAATAGCCAAACTTAAAAATTTCGAGAACCTATGTGGAAAAATTTCCATTGTGGGTTTGGACAAAGTGCAAAATGCAACACATGCACGAGAGGCGAACTTCTCACAAAAAAGGCTTAGCGAGTTAGTGGTTGTGTGGAGTGATGTGTGGGATGGTTCTCGAAACGAAACACTTGAAAAGGAGGTCTTGAATGAGTTGAAGCCTTGTAATGATAAGTTAATGCAACTCAAAATCGGGTCATACGGGGGTTTAGAGTTTCCAAATTGGGTTGGGGATCCCTCATTTCTTCGATTGAAGCACGTGTCAATATGTGGCTGTAAAAAGTGTACATCTCTACCACCACTTGGGCAACTACCATCACTTAAGGAGTTGTTTATTGAAGGCTTGAAGGGGGTGACAGTTGTGGGTATGGAGTTACTTGGGACTGGTCTTAAGTTCCCTTCACTTGAAATTTTAAGTTTTGTAGATATTCCAGGGTGGAGAAATTGGTCAACCACTAGTGGGGTTGTGTTTCCATGCCTTCGACAACTTCATATCCGAGAATGTCCAAAATTGGTTGAAGTATCAGTTGAAACACTACCTTTATTAAATGTTTTGGAAATAAGAGGATGCGACAGTGGTGCGTTGAGAAGGTTGGTTCAAGTAGCTTCATCAGTCACCAAGTTGGATGTAGATCGTATTTCAAGGCTTAAAGATGAGGTGTGGAGAGGTGTTATTGAGTATCTTGGGGCGGTTGAAGAATTAAGCATCATAGGTTGTAATGAAATAAGATACTTGTGGGAATCTGACGTAGTTGCGAGTAAGTTTCTTGTGAATTTAAGGAAATTGAAAGTAAGTTGTTGCAATAATTTGGCGCGTTTAGGAGAGAAAGAGGAGGATAGTTGTGGGAGCAACCTCCTAGCATCTCTTACAATGTTGGATATATCTCATTGTGATAATATGGAGCATTGCAGTTGTCCGGTTAGCATTGAGAGACTGATTGTATATAAATGTATATCAATGACAGTTATCTCCTTACCAACGCGAGGGCATAAGCTCAAGACACTTTACATTAGTGGTTGTAAGGAGCTAGTGGAAAGGGAGTGGGGAGGACAAAAGATCAACAACACAAGAAACATGCCAATGCTTGAAGTTCTAGACATATGTGATTGGCCAAATCTGAAAATAATAACTGAACTGAATTACTTGGATCACCTCACAACATTGAAAATAATAGACTGTGAAAGTCTGGAGTCATTTCCTCACTATGAGCTGTCAAAATTCACCTTGTTAAAGTATCTTCATGTAACAAATTGTCCAAATATGGATGTTTGGTTTCCCCATGGAGTTTGGCCTCCCAAATTGTATTCCCTAACAATAGGGAAGTTAAAGAAGCCTATCTCCGAGTGGGGCCAACAGAATCTTCCAACCTCAGTTGCTGAACTATACTTACATGGTGACGATGGAGTGCTTAGTTCTAGTCAATTTGCTCATCTTGTTACTTCATCTATTACTCACCTTGAAATAACTAAATTTGGGAAATTGAAATCGTTTTCAACGGGACTCCAACACCTCACATCCCTCCAACATTTAGGGGTTGACGATTGCCCAAATGTGATGGATCTACCAGAAGTGTTATTGCCTTCAGTCTTTAGTTTAAAAATCAAGAGTTGCCCAAAATTGGAAAAAAGATGCAGTAAAAGAGGTAGTTACTGGCCCCTCATCTGGCATATCCCCCGTCTGCTAATATAAAGGTCTCTCTCTCCCTTAATTTGATCAAATAACTGATTTATTTTGCTTTCTTTCAAACGCATAATTTAGATCTGTTTGTATGACATGCTTACAGATTATTCTTCTTTTACTGTGTGTGAATATGATGGTGAAAATAGTCTAATAGAAACAGCACTATGAGTTGTACAAGAAAATGCAAATTAATTGTTTATGTTGTCTGATGAATAACCTCTAATTTTTAAACCCATTACAGCTTATTCAAAGTCAAATGGGTTAAGTGGAATGCATTTCAATCAAAGAGTTCAATTTTGGCATCCCAAACCATGATATTCATACAATTGTAAATTTGTTGGAAAATAAATTTTGTACAAAAATGTTTAAAGTTATAAGATATACTTTTGGGTAAATATCAGAAAAAGTAACATAATATCTCAAATTTCCTGTTGCGTGAAACCAAACACTTTCGCACATCATTAGAATTTGAAGTTGATTTTGGCACAAAAAAGTTAACTTCTTACCCATTCATGATGTATCAGCTCATTACAGAGGAGTTGCATATAACAAAACTAAATGCACATAGCAGGAAATTTAGGATTAAGCATAAAAGGTGTAACTTGTTATCATTTCACAGAAAGGGGACCCGACAATCGTCTTTGTGCTCTTTCAAATAAGTTTCTTGCAAATGTGTTGTACTAAGAATGCATTGTTTATGTGCAGATCAAGAACTGAATTTGACTCCTGTTATGATTTTACATAATTCAATGTATTGATTCATTTCATCTATGAATTATAATGAGATTTATTTGGATTTTCTTCATTTATTTCTAGACATGATCAATCTCAAAGGAGAAAGAGAAGTTGAAGTTTTAGCGAGAGAAAAATGCACAAAGCCTCAAATTCAGAAGTGGCACCAAAAAAGGAACATGTAACATCATCTTGTAATGTAATAAGTAATTACAACTCACGTTTTCAAGTCTTCTTCACTTGTGTTTCATCAGCATCCTCTGTTCAGTTACCTCCTTTTTTTTCTTCTTTTTTTTAAAAAAAAATTTGGTTCTGACCACAGTTTATTAAATGATTATGAATGAAACTTTTAGTATGATCCTATTAGCTTTCTTTTTTAGTTTCACAAGTTGGTCTATGAAGAAACTGACCATGATTACATTGATGGCTGATTTGATGGTGCAGCCTCTGTTGTGATGTGAGTAAGCCCCTTTAAAGATAGGGGCAAGCCAAAGAGAAGTTGTAGCAACGAGCTACTAAGGAGTGACGGTGTTGAAGCTTCAGTGTGTTTTCATTATGTGATTATAACAGGAGTTAGAAGGAACAAGCAGAAGTATAAATATAATATAACTGATTATGTTCACTCAATGCAGATTGTTGATGTTAATTATCTTTTCTGAATGCCAGTTAGTGACTTGTGCATCATTAATAGTAGTTGTGTTCGATCGTAACCTTCTAGTATAAAAAAACAAGTTAGACTCGGATTGTATTTTGTTGGTAATGGGTCAGATTGCATATTGTATTTTTATTGGAGTCTAAAACTAAAAGTGATTTGCGCATCATTGATGGTAGGCTACCACATATATTCTCTTGTCATGGTTCAAAGCATCCTCAACAAAAGGCTTGATAACCTCAGTCCATAAATTTTTCTGTCACATGGTCATGATTATATGTTTAGATTTTCTAATAACGTAACGAAATCTTCCAATCAAATTTGTAGAAACAGAAGGCTTGATAACCTCAGCCGTTGCGAGTATAGTGCTGAAGCAGCTCCAATAACATTAGTCACCCTGAATACGAGAAAAGTTATGTTACTGCCGTAACACTTAAGTTTAATCATTAAGCTAATCTTTGTAAAAACTTCTGGAAATATCATTTTGGCGAGAGTGACCGATTGGCCTATAATATACATAACATATTTCGATGAATCGTTTTAAAGATGATTTCTGCAAAAAAAAGACAGAACATTTTCTGAGGGATAACAAGATCTCACATGGGCTGGAACTTGGGATAACAAGATCTCACCATCAAAAATTTCTTCTTTTCGTGCTTAGATCAAAGCCGGAACTTGAATGTGATTTTGCTTCAAAAAGAATCCTCTGAGAGTTCCTTTCATTAGAAGAGCACCTCAACTAACTTCATTAACAAGTTTAATGTTGGATATTTGTAATCAAGAAAGTAGTAAATTAAAAGTCAGATTAGAAAAGTCAAAATAGAAAAAGTGAAACCTGTAATATAGGCGGGAATTAAAGGGTTAAGTGTGTTAGTTTTGTTAGTTGTTAACAGCCATTGTATGGGTATAAATACCCAATTTGTATGTCGAATAACGTGTGGAATAAAAGAAGTATTGCGTGTTTAATTTTGTTCTTGTTTGACCCTGTTCTTCCACCGGGTTCCCTGCACAATGTGTGCAGTACCCCATTGATTGTTCATCCAATTCAATCATCGATCCAGAGCCTCAACACGACAAATAAAACAAGGTCTAGTATAAAATGATATTTTTAACGATACGAGAGAAACAAGGCTAGCATAGATGTTAAAGCATAACTTGATTGTTTGGGATGAAGCTTATGAAAACGATATCCCAATAGTTTTTAAGACCACGAAAAGCTTATAAACGAGTTCAACTTTAAAGTTTCAACATTTTGTTTGTTAGCCTAACACCCTACCTCAAAACCATAAGTTCGTGCCCGGTTCCTCATGCAAAAACCGGTCCCAACCCTGTTATAGTTAGGAACTGATTCCTAACTGACCCAGTTTCAACCCGATTTTATCCGTTTTCTTTTTACATTTGAATTTCTAACAATTAAACAAGGCAATGAATTACATTCATATATGTACATGTGTTCTAGTCACATTGGTGATTTATTGTTATAAAAGTAGTGTGAGTTTGAATCCTTTCTAAGTGTAAAATTAATGATATCTAGGAGTAAAAACATGATGTTCAAAAGAATTTTAACTCATTAATTATATGCAAGGAAATTTAGATTATAATAATACAAGCTACCGATAATATTAAAATCAAGCCACAAGCTCAACTAACCTTGGCTCGTTTAAAAATCAAGTCGAGCCGACTCGGCTCGTTTACAAATCAAGTCGATTTCAAACAAGCTATTTTCGAGTGAGCTTCGAGAGAGATAAGAGCTTTTTGAACAACTTTAGTGGCTTATTAAAAAAATAAGTAATGATGTTTTCTTGATCTAATGACACATGATGTTTATTCCCGTTAAATAGTCCTTCAAAGTGGGAAATGTGAGAATTTTAAGAATAGATTTTAGAAAGGGTGTGTTATAAAAACACCAATTGATCAACACAAATTGAATGAATTTTATTGAAGAATCAAGAACAACTATGAACAACAACAATGAACTACAACCAACTGATCGGAATCCCCACACTCTCTCTAACTACCGATTACAAGAAAACGAAAAACTCTTATACTAACAGACAACTATCAACTATTGTCATAACTAGTCCCTCAAGTTTAAAACATGACTTTTACTTAACAATCTCCACCTAAGTCTTGGTTTTAAACTCAACCAAGCCTTAAGCAATCAACACAAAACTTAAACTTTGATCCAGGGAGTGCCTTAGTCATCATATCTGCAGGGTTAGAATCAGTACCAATCCAATTCACCTTCACCTCTTTAGAACAAATCACATCTCTTACAAA
>BJCM01064849.1:0-11334 GCA_018326385.1 Flaveria bidentis | reverse complement strand
TTGCACATGCATTCTAAGACTCGGATTTTCAAGACATCATTATTGTTTTAAATGATTTGTATTGCTCTTTGGGTTGGCACATGTTTTTGCCACAATATACATTTCTGTTTTATTGGGTTGTTTTTACAATACGCTTCCGCACAGTTTTCAAGTTTTTACTTTGGTTGATTTGGTTTAATTATTGCATATAGAGTCGTTCTGAGTAACTATTGACTGTGATCCTGGTTTGTTCACACGCCTCGCGGTTAAACTCTGCACGTGGATTTTGAGGGTGTGACAATATGGTTAATGTATTTGCTGTGAGAATTAAGGAGCATGTTAAAAGTTACGATTCTTGTGGCTAACACATTATATATTTTCAATCTAATTCTTGCTTGTTATTGTGTGTTTATTTGTTCATTGCATAACTAGGTTGGAGAGAGTTCTTGGATTGTTCGGCTTCGAAGATTTGGTTGCTAAGTTACTAGGCTTATCTTGTTCACGCGTATCCTTCTCGTTCTCTGATTCCTTGTTGTATGCTGCATATGAGGAGAAAGAGGGCTTTTGTGCTCGTTATCCTTTCTCATAGCTCTCTCAATCTCTCTCATTCTTGACAATCATTAGATCTCATTATCTTTTTTTATGATTTGATTTGTTATGGATAGATAAATACCCTTAATAGTGTGAATGTGTTATTTCTTAAGTGGTTGCAAGTTCAAGTTCAAGTATTATAATAGATATTTTGAAATGATAAATATGTCAACAATAAATGACCTATATAGTCATTTCAAATCAGTTACTACACTACATACATGGTAGAATATTAATAAAGCTATAAGAGTAGGAAAAAATCCACTCCAACAAACAAGATTCTAAAAACAATGTGAAATTCAACCAAAAAACATAAAGAATCTCATGTATTTTTTGGTTTTTTTGAGTAGAAATTTCTTTTGATACCGCTCATCATGAATTTTTCAAACCTAAAACATACTTATTTGTAAGTTGTCATCTCACCTATACGAATAAGCTCAAACATGTTAATGAATTTGAGATTGGACATTATTATTTACCAATATCTCTCATTTGGATAGACAATATAAGATTTGCATTAGGTGTCACAAATACCTTGTGGGGCTCCTCATTCTCCATGATGTTTCCCTCACTATCATTACCATGAAAAGAGTATAAGACCTTTGTAGTATCCAACTTCCTTATATTAACTTAGATTTCTCTTTTACACAAGTAGCTTACAAGATTGTTTTGGTTACTTGGGTGAAAAGCTATTCACACTCATCTTGGATTGCTCTCACTTATATTTGTTTAATTGTTTAGCTATCATCTCGTTAATAGTCAATTGCACATATGAGTATTTGGTAGTATTTGAGAACGTACATTTTTACTTTTTGTAATGGGACATGCTTAAGATTATGAATGACAATTCTTAATACGAACCTGAACCTAGCACAAAGAAAAACAAGTTTTGGGTTGAACAACAGAACCTGTTTAAAAGCACAGGTCAAATTCGTGTTGACCCGGTCATAAAAAAAGGTGGGTTTGGGTTGATCGACTTGAAAACGGTTGGCCCATTAACCATTATTTTTTGTCAGTTTGAAAATTCAATTTACAACTAAATATTCAAACTTTACTTTAATCTTTTGAAAAATAAACAAATAATGTCAAAAACATATGTTGTAAACTTAAAAACCCATAACATCTCATGTTTTGTTGTATATGAAATATAAGAATGGAACTTAGATCTTAGATTACCAATGATTGTTTTGATATTTTAGAAAAAGAGTTTAAACCAGTTATGTTTGGATTACATGATATTATATGGGTTCAAGTTAGGATTTAATTTGTCATGAATAAAAATATGGGTTGTGTTTAAGTTTGAAATTCCACACCGCTAACCTGTAACCTATTAACATACGAGCCTGACATGATTAACATTAAGAATCAAGATGAAGATGAGTAAACATGAGTGGTTAAAGTTAACATATAACAAATAAAAAAGATACCAACTTTATATCATAACACGCCCATTGGAGTCTGTTAATAAGTTGGTAAAAGAAAACATCAGCTTCATGTCCGTTGATTTTTGGTGAATAATCGAACGAGTATGTTGGGTTATTACCAACTTCATACTTTTCTATAACTGTAAAGGTGAGTTGTGTACAATTATTTGGGGAAATTACGAAAATAACCATTTGACTAAATCGAATTACTAAAATAACTAGTTAAAAATGAAGTTTACAAAATAATTCAACAATTCTATTGTTCCAGTGTCCATCCCTCGGTGACGTGGCGAGGGATTATGAGAATCCCTCGCCCAAAAAAGCGTGCCAGCGAGGAATTATGCCCACGTGTACATCCATCGCTGACTCAGCGAGAGATTATAGGAATCCCTCGCTCAAAATTACGAAAATGTCATCCCTCGCCCCTAATTAAAAAAATAAATATATATATGTTTTTTAACAAAAAAACCCGTATTTTTAATTATTTATTGTTTTTAAAATACTTAAAAATTTAGTTTAATTTATTTTCACCTTTATATTAAAATGTTTACCCTTAAAAAAGTTATTAAATCTTACATTCTTCTCAACCTTGTTGTTACTTTTTTTCTTAAAATATTCATCAACACCGTTTACAAAATGATATTTACCACGATTGTATAATATGATATTAACTGATATTTTTTTATTTGAGATAATTTTAAGAAGAAAATAACAAAAATGTTGAGAAGAATGTATATTTGATAATTTTGTTAACCGTAAACATTGTATTATATAAGTGAAAATAAAATAAAATAAAATAAGTATGTATTTAAAAACAATAAATAATTAAAAATACGGATTTTTTTGGTTAAAAACATATATATATTTATTTTTTTAATTATGGGCGAGGAATGACATTTTCGTAATTTTGGACGAGGGATTTCTATAAAGCCTCGCTGAGTCAGCGAGGGATGTACACGTAGGCGAGGGATTCCCATAATCCCTCGCTAGCACGCTTTTCTGGATGAGGGATTCCCATAATACCTCGCCAAGTCAGCAAGGGATGGACACGTAGAACAATAGAATTGGTTGAATTATTTAGTAAACTTTATTTTTAACCGGTTATTTTAGTAATTATATTTAATCAAATGGTTATTTTCGTAATTTACCCCGATTATTTCATAATACAAGGGCTTAAGCACTAAACTACACGAACCAGCGAAAGGAAAGACGGCAGAACTGTAATCTCTCTTCCAGAGTCTTGATCACCAAATCCAGGCCAGCTTCCCTATGACAACATGTACGAATCGAAGTAAAACTTGTACTTTAACCTGGATCATTGTTTGTGCACCTAGCGCTTCATGAGTTCACCCTAGAAGAAGCGTGCTGTTGAAGTGAAAGGTGGTTGTTAATTAACACACACAGTGACTGACTGACTGTGTGTGGGGCATCATGATTTCTTAAGAAGGCTCTTCACCCTTCGCCCATAACTACAAACTTTCCAGATTCCTCTACAAAATTATTGTTTCTTTCTCCAATTTCAAGCTAAGAATTCTGTGGGATTTAATTGTTGTTGATTATAGCTCAAAAAAGGGTGGGTCGATTTCGATTTGAAATTGAAATTGAGGGTTGAAATTGAGGGTTGAAATTGAGGGTTGAAATTGAGGGTTGAAATTGGTTGATGGGAATTGGTTGTAGCAGGGGAAGAAAGGGGGGGACATGAGAAAGTCGTTCAAAGATTCACTTAAATCCCTTGAAGCTGATATTCAACATGCCAATACTCTGTAATTCTCTCGCTCTCTCTCTCTCTCTCTCTCTCTCTCTCTCTCTCTCTCACCCCTTTTGATTGATTGTATTGATTTAAGGGCTTTGAAAGAGATTGGTGAATTGAATGAAAACAGGGCATCAGATTATCCAAGGGAGTATGATGGGGGTTGCCTGCAGATGAGATTATCATACAGCCCATGTGCTCACTTCTTCCTGTTTTTTGTTCAGTGGAGTAATTGTAATCTTGCTGGTGCCCTTGGGTTACTCAGAATTCTTATATATAAGGTATGTATACGTATTTGATGTTTGTATGGATGTTGAATTTGTGAATTGTGTAATTACATGGCGATGCACAATTGCAGGCGTACGAGGATGGGAAGACAAGCATGTATATTCATGAGCGCAAAGCTACTATTAGAGAATTCTATGGTTCTTCTTGCTAAATCTTTTATTCTTCATATTTTTGCAAATAAAATAACTTCAATTCAATTATTGTTCTTCAAGTTTGCTTAAGGTGGTCCTCACTTTGTGATCCCATGAATAGATGTTATATTTCCATCTTTATTGCAACTTCAAAGGGGAATTACTGATATTGAAGATAGGAAACAAAAGGAGCTTTGCGCGTCAAAGTACAAAAAAGACGAGACCAACAAAGGTAAACTATCTGAAATTGATATCGAGCGAGAGGAAGAATGTGGGATTTGCTTAGAATTGAATACCAAGGTCGTCTTGCCTGATTGCAACCATTCTTTGTGTATGAAATGCTACACAAATTGGTGAGTTAACTCACTTTGTTCTTAATAATTGGTTACTTGAAAGAAAGAAGAAGAATGCAAGTAATTTCATTATACCTTACTATTGTGAATTTGTGATTATAACCCAAATAAGGTCACAGTTATGTTTGTCATCTTATAACATGGGATTTACTAATACCCCTTATTATAAATGTATGATATCATTGGGGGTGTGATTCAGGCATGCTCGGTCTCAATCATGTCCGTTCTGCCGTGATAGTTTGAAACGGGTAAACTCGGGTGACCTCTGGATTTACACTTGTCGTTATGAAGTCATCGACTTATCAACAATTGCCAGGGAGAATTTGTGGAGGCTTCTTATGTATATTGAGAAGTTACCACTTATTGTTGTGGATCCAGTTACTGTTTCTTATGACCCTCGTTACCGATGACGATGACGTGACGAAAGTTTCTTATTGGTGCTTATCGATTTGTGCATATAATTGTTGTTTGATTTGGGTGTTTCGATATGGAGCCTCCCAAGTGAAATATGATGTTAATATTATGGAAGTTGTACATTGTTTTGAATTTGAACACTTCTCTCTTGATTGGCATGTATATATATATATTTATACCATGATCTTTAGAAATGATAAATATTAAGTCTATCGTATGAACTTGGGTTGTTAACCTAGTGAGAATTAGTAAAATTCAAACTCTAAAGAAAATTAGGATTCATATGCTCGTATGAGATGGATTATAACTTGTTATAATTTAAGAGCAGGAATGAATGTATGAGTCGTTACATTGAGAAAAAAAAACATATATGTATCCTTCCATTGCCATGGCTATAAATAGGGGTGCATCAGTTGGGATGCTGAAGTTTGGCTTGTCTATTTGAGCTTTTCTTGTTTAAGTAGGGTTCGAGCTTGTGTATTAAACGTGCTCTAGTATAGATTTGAGCTTTATACTTCATTTGAGCTATTAGCAAAGTAATTTCGAGTAACTTTTTTTTATTTTATTTGTTTGCAACACTAGATATAAGTTAGAGAAAAATAGGCTCTGTATAGTAAATAGCTCTCAACCTTTTTATTTCATTGGTTACTAGTCTGCATTAAATTTTAGAAAAGATATATACGAAACAATTAGAAAAGAAGCTTCAACTTTGTTATAGCATTTGCAGTAGTGGATTCATAATTTCTTTTTCTTATTATTTAATTAAAAATCATTATCTACTAAATTTATATCTTATTTTTCAAAAATCTCCTGCATCTCATTTCGTATTTTTATTTTTGTTTTAGTTACAAACACTTATTTTATTATTTTTCTATCTTACAAATTTGATGAGGATGAATATAGTAACCCTTAATGAGTCACAATTGCAATCTTTTATAGTTTGATGATAGGGTTTAGGGATAGTTAGGGCCGCAACTAAAAGTTCAATGGACAGTTCGTGAATTGTTCGGTGGAAAGTTCGTTTATGTTTATTCCTTTAGTAAATGAATAAACACGAACAAAAAAATTTCATTCTTTTAGTTAAACGAATGAACACGAACACAAGCCGTGTTTGTTCATTTATGTCCGTGAACGTTTGATAATGTGTTAGTTTATGTTCGTTAATGTGTCCGATTATATTATTAATTTTTGTGTTGGTTATTTTTATGACAATTATGTCTAGTGTTTTTGGATATTTATGTTGCGTGTTTATTTATATTGATAAAATATTGATTTTATTCTAAAATAAATATGTGACCAGGGCCGATCTCCTAACAAACTTCTTAGAATTTGTTAAACACTTAAACTTATTATAATTTTAATTATTTTAATCCTAACAAACTCTAGAGCCATAAATATTTTAATTATTTTAGCCCATTACCATTTTCAGCTACTAGATTTTTTAACTTATTTTTAAACTCAAACAAAATAATTTATTTTTGTGGTGGGAGGTGTAAAAGAACAATCGGAACACGGGAGGTTAGAGCGATTGATTTGATCGAACCATAGTCTCGTTTTTTTCTACTCACACAGGGTCAGAAATTTATATGAGTTATTCATTTTATATAACAAGAGGTCTGTTTTCCTCAACTCCCCTAGGGCCTAAATTTTTTTAACGATTCTTGGCCCGACCCTGAGTCGCACAAACAAGCACAATAATGGAAATGAAAACATAAATACGTTAGAACTAAATCACAAAGAATACATATTATAGATACCAAAACAAAGTCCTCAATCGGTCTATCTAGAACGTAACTCTTATCACTACTTCTTTTCCTATCTTTTAAACTCGACTACAAGATTTTTATTGGTGTTCTATAGCTTTTACAAAAGTAAAATTAGGTGAAAAAAAATAATACTTTGGACATTAGCTAAAAGGTCTATGTTCCACAAATGCCCGTTGTGTCACTCACAAGCCCAAGATGTGCAGCCCATTTATTCTCTACTCTTAAAATGTAAATTGCGTAACTGCAATAGGTAACATTTATAGTTTAGCTCATTATTCATGTTTAAAGTTTATAAGGTGTTTTCACCTACGCGTGTTGCGCGTTTGATTGGTCAAAAACAGATGTTAAGCTATGACTCTAATCATGAACTAAAAAAAGGTCGTCACACCAAAGCAACAGTCCCTGTTGTTTCAACACAACATAATGATCAAGCTCAAAAACGATGCATCATTGTGGCTGCAAATTGTCGTTCGTCATGCCAAAACAACGAACACATCATGCATATGTTTATCATCATCGCCCTCAAACACAAGCGTTGCTTGTGGTTTAAGAGAAACATATACATGCTTAGACGTCATTTTCATCATGATAGCCTTCAAACACAACCATTACCAAACAGAAACACATATTTAAGAAGCCAAATATCATCATACGTATAACGATATTCACCATCATAAAAAACAATAGCATCCTAAAACCAAAACAGTAAAGCATAAACCAAGGCAAATCCTAAACATTTTCTATTCAAAAACATAAAACCAAAACAGTAAAGCATAAACGGGCAAACCCATAAACATTTTCTATTCAAAACAACAATTAAGTCCAAAAGTTTTAGATTCAACTTAAGTTTGACGATATAACTTTTAGATTGAACTTAAGTTTGAAAATGATAACCATTTTTCTCCAAAAGTTTAAAAAACATTAATTAAGTCCAAAAGTTTTATCATTTGTTTTAATTTCTATTCATAAATTTCATATTTGGGAGATAAATTGTACGTATATCAAAACAACTGATAAAACTTTTGGATTAAAATAAAGACAACTAAAAAAACATTTAAAGTAGATTAATGTGTTTTAATCTTTTGAAGATAATTAGTAATATTTATCAAACCTTAGTGGAGTAAAACTAAATTAATTTATATTATTTATTCAAAAAATACTAAAATATGAATAAAATTTAAATATATGATATTGATTAAATGTATCAATTTGATTAAATGTTTAAAGTTTGGTGACACCTAGAGAGTAGTGACGAGTATAAAGAGTATTCTAAAAATTGATGTGATGAATTGAAGAGAAGTAAATAGCAGCCGGAGCAAAAAAGAAGGTCATTCGATATAGACCGGATGAGAAGGATATATCAATCGTCAATGATAATACAAAAGAAAACCCGTAACCGCGCTTTCACTTCAAAACTGAAGGGAATGAGCCGAGGTCAGAAACTGAACTACATCCTTTCGGGTCAACTAAAGCAAAAGTCAAAGGCTTCCCCGATTGTGTGTGAGTATGTTAAATCTAAGAATAGATTATCTTGGGATTTTTATAATTCACTTATCCTACTTCTAATAAATCAAAATACTTCAAGCTTCGCCTGCCACCGTACACAATGACAAGGTCTTTCTTCTTCTTCTTCTTCTTCTTCTTCTTCTTCTTCCATCATAAGTTTTCGATCGGTTTCTCTGAGTACATCACATTAAGATGGAATTCATCATATTCTATTTAATGGTAAGTTTTCGTCGGTTGCGCAAATCGATTCCTCAGGTACTAGATCGCCGACGGTGAATCGGTGACGAAGTTTGTGCGTCGTGATTTGGAGAGGTGAGTGTTTGTGATTGTTGATTGATTTGGTTCGGATGTTAAGTTGATGCGGAATTGGAATGATAGATGTCTGATTTGGTATTCGAATTGAGCGTTGTGCGTTGTAGATTATCAGGTTATATTAATTGTTGTGATTTGGAGAAATCTGAGGATTTTGGTTACATTTGAGAATCAACTGTTGTGTTTTTAGCTTTTTTACGAACCAGATTAGTTGATTTGTGGAGGACTTAAGAAACAGGTGTTGATTAAGAAGATACTAATGGTTTTTTTTTTTCTTTTAAATTACCAATCTCATAGATTTGAGTACCCTCAAGTTCAGTTCTGTTCTGTTCTGTGAAATTATCTCCTTATTGTCTAACTTAATAGAAAAGGGTTACAAGCATCATAGATTATTATCATGATTAACTGGCAAAAGGGTACACATAGAAATGGATAATCTATGTGTACCTCACCAACTATTCGGAAACTTGTATTAAGAAAATTGGGCATGGAGATTTTTGTGCTCCAAAGCCACTCAAATAATAAAACAAATATAAACCATATATAATTCATTACCATGTATAATTAATAATTTCAATTATGATGCATTATATACTATTTTTTTTACTGATATGAATAAAATAACATTAAATAAAAGTCAACTAAATTTACATTATAATTTTAACGTATAATATTTTTCATTACCATATATAATGAATAATTCTTATTGGATGAACAATTTCAATTATATATAATTTTCAAAACCACTAATTAATACCCTTTTTATTTAAAAAATAACTAAATTTCAAAATAAAACACTCACATTATTATAAAATTATACATTCCTAAATTACATCTTATACAATTAAAAATTTAAGTCAAACTAACTACATCATTATTCATTATAAAAGTAAAAGTAATAATTTTTTAACCAATGATGCTTTAAAAGAGGATTTCAGCTTTCAAAGTTTGTCATTTTAGATTAGGAAACTTTTTGTTTGTTATGGACTTATGGTTGTGGGATGGCGTTGTTCAAAGGTAGTCCGATGAATATACTGTTTAAAATAGTTAATGACAAACAATTATTGTTATTATTTCATGGTTATGTATTTTTATTGCCCTAATGATTGGTGTCTCTATAAGACTCCTAGCATCATACTGATAGAATTTGATACATGAAATTTTCATACCGCCGTTTAAAAAATGAAAATTTTTATGTATATCTTTAACTTAATTTTTTTCATATATTTGAGTCAAATCCCACGAATTTAAATAACTTTTGATTCAAATTTTGATTTGAGTTTCCATAATATATAAAAGTAAAAGTCAATAGTTGTATTTTAGGCAATAAAACATTAAAACCTTCCGCATTTACATATATTTTTAAAAATATAAAAAATTTATATTTTTAATCAATTTCGTTTACAAACTATTAATTTCATTTTTCGTTTTTAATATAAAAGAAAACTCAATAATTGTATTTAGTCAAAAATACATTGATATTGCCATAAAAACTTTCCAATATTATACATATTACATTGTTTATAAGTAATTGCATACATAACACTTTTTTCTTCACCATTCATCAAAACTTTACAAAATAATACTCATGAATTTCAATAAAATTATTTTCTTGACAAATTTAGACGTTCTTAAGAAGGATTATATCTTGAAAGTCCGAGTCCTCAGTCTATGAAAACGTCAAAGCTTGAAGTATCCTAATGATTGTTTTCTCTGTGGAGTTTATAATCATTGATGAGGGGATATATATCAATTACAATATATTCAATACTAGGTTAATTCCTCGTGTATTACATGGTTTAATAAATAAAATATTAAATAATTATTAATAAAAATTAATGAATTATAAAATGTTTTTTAGTATGAAATATGATTGACATTATATACGAGTGATAAAACAAAACGATATCATTTTTTAAACTTTTTTTAATTTTTTTTGTTATTTTAAAAACAAGTTGGTTTTTAAACAAATTGCTTCAAAACAAACTATTTTTAATAAATGTCTCATTTTTAATAATTTATTTATTATAACTTTGAAATATAATTAATTTTGTTTCATAATATTTTTATTATTAAAAGCCACGGGTTTTTAAATATATTGTTTTTAAAGTTTGATATTTTTTGGAAAAAAATATTATTTCATAAATAAAAATATTTTTTTACAAATTGCATTTGTGAAAAGATCTCATATTTAAAAAAAATATGTTTGTAATACGAAAAAAATTTAATAATATCATTTGAAGTTATGCAATAGAGAAAATAAAACTTAGGGGTTGTTTGATAAAACTGACTCAGTAAGATCTGACTGAGTCAGAAGCTGACCTAGTTAAAAGTTCTGATTGAGTCTACATTTGACTTAAACTTGACTGTTTGATTCAATATCTGACTGACTCTACTGAATGATAAAAATAATCATATTACCCTTGTATTTTAACTGGTGTTATGTAATAATTTTTTTTATAAATTATTTTAACACACAAAAAACCATCAAAAACACAAAATCCACTACCATCACCATCTCTATCTCTCTCACCCGCTACCATCACCATCCAAAACCAAAACCCCTCTCTACATCCCCTCCCGACCACCACCGGCCTCCACCACCACAACCACCACCACCGGCAGGGGACGAATCACACATGGGATTTGGTCATGCAGAGGATTTGGTCGCGAAGGGGAGGAATTGAGTAAGGGATTTGGTCGCGAAGGGGAGGAATTGCCGGTGGGGCGGTGCTCGCGCAGGGGAGGTGCTTGGCGGTGGATCTTCTGGTTGCGCAAGGGGGTGGGTGGGGTGGTTCGGCCGGCTGCGCAAAGAGGGGT
>BJCM01064846.1:0-11174 GCA_018326385.1 Flaveria bidentis | reverse complement strand
ATATATCAAACTTTTTAAAAACAAAATATATTTTAACACATGTGGCTTTCGAAAAATAAAATTCTTATAGAACAAAATCAATTAAATTTTAAAGTTATAATAAAGAAATTATTAAAAATAACATTTTTAAAAACGGTATGTTTGAAACAATTTGTTTAAAATCAACTTTTTTGAGAAAAACAAAAAAATTAAACAAAAGTTTAAAAAATGATATCGTACTTTTATCACTCGTGCACAATATCAATCATATCTTATATCAAAAGATCGTTTTATAACTCATTAATTTTTATTAATAATTACTTAATATTTTATTTATTCAACCCGTGTAATACACGGTGTACTATCCTAGTTACATATATAATCAACTTAACATTTTAATTACATATATCTACTTCTAAAACTTTATCAATTACATATATATCCATATTAAAATCGTAATTACATATATCATCTTTATTAAACAAAAACATTACATATTCACCCGTTTGATTATTTTATTAAACTATAAAATAACTTATATTAATAATATTTTGGTTAGCCTCTTCTAACCATCATCAATATATAAAATTTTCTTTTTTGTCCAAAAAAAAGTATAAAGAAAGTAAGAAAAGAAAAAATCAAAAGTAAATAATTAAAACATAAAAAATAATTGAAAATTAAAAGTTTGTAAAAAATAAAAAAACTAGTTAAAAATAAGTAAATATGTAAATTTATAGTTTTAGTAAAAAAAAGTAAAATAGTAAGTATATATTTTTATTTTTGATAAAAATTATTCAAATGGGTACATATGTAAATGTTTAATGATGGGTATATATGTAATTAGAATTTTAGTTTGAGTAAATATATAATTCTTCCAATTTCAATTTATGTGAGAAAATTTTAATTCTAATTCCATCTGGTGAGTAACAAAACAAAACTTTAAATAGAGAATTTGCTAATTCTAATTACAATTTTAAAAAAATTCTGTGAACAAAATGATGCCTAAAAATCAATTTTTTTTAACGGCAAAAAAATCAATTATTGTAGGATTTGTTTAGTGTTTTCTCATAAAAAAACTTGAAACTTTCCCCACCCTAGATCATTAATGTATATGAGAATTATGTTAGTATCACGTGTCTTACACGGATTGAATATATAAAATATTAAATGTTATTAACGGAAATTTATTAGTTATAAAAATGATATTTTAAGATAAATATTAATGAAATTATGTATGAGTCTTCAAATTATGGTTTAATAACACATGTTTTTAATATTTCCTATTTTAAAAATGTTTGATGTTTTAAACAAAATTATTCTATAAAGAATTATATATTTACCAATTGTATCTATAGATAGATCTATTTCTTAATTTATTAAAAATATTTTTAATATAAAAACTTAATAATTTGATTGATAGTTAATATAATTATTTATTGAGATAGATAGAAGAGAAAATTTGATTTAAGAAGCGTAGATTTGTGTCATGTGTCCCAAAAATATGTTCTTTTATTAGTATAGATATTTTATTGGTTTAAAAGTATTAAATAAATTCATATTAAGGTATGTTTACATTATCTTATGAATTTATTCTAATTTTTTTGATAACTAAATATATTAGAAAGGTATATTGATATTACCTCTCAATTTGAAATCAAATTAATTTTCGAAAATACATCATCTCAACAAATAAAAATTTAGAAGTTCTAAAACTACATTCATAATACTATTACTAATAGCATAAAAAGTTTTTAAGAATACAATAAGTTTGAATTATTTACATGATTATTATTTCACAAAAAAAAAATTATTTATTTAGGTTTTCTAAATTTTAATAAAGTTTAAAAGATTATAAGACTTCAATTAAGTTCTCAATTTCAGATTTGCCATGAGTTTAGCAAAAGAATTTTAGTTTCTAATTATGTACTTTTAGCAATTTTAATCCGACAAAATGACTTGAATAGCTACAAAATAGGCAATTCTATTAGCATTATGCTGTAATTTAATTGGTTCAATTACACCAAATTAATGAATTAAATAATACATAGTAATGTGGACTAAATAGCTTATTTAATTAGAGTGGGTTTTAAAAAAAGTTTGGATATATGGACTGGGCGGCCCATAACGTGGTTAGTCCACAACTGCTGGCACAGCCTGTGTCCAGGTCAAAAGAAAAGGAAACATTTTTAGTTATTTATATTTATCAGTAACAACATTCACATATATGTATGGTTTAACTAAAAATATCATCCTTAATATAATTATTTCATATTCTAAAAACCTACATCTTTTTTTCTATCTTTATCCTATTTTACTCACATATACTTATTTCATTGTTTTTTAGTCACAGTAGTTTGATGAAAGATGAATAGTAGATTCTGAAATTTGATAGATAATTGTAGAAATTCTTATAATATGATGATAAGGTTTAGTGATAGTGATACAGTTAGAGCGATATTTTGAACTAATTTTGTAAAAATTAATTATTGAGATAGAGTTGGTAAATCTAATGTGAATGCTCTAATGGCTATGTACTTTTTTGTTTAAATTCATATTAATTTTGTTATATATTTAGTAATATAAAGTTACATATTACATATTTATGACATGTTACATAGTTTTGTAATATAAATTCTAGAAATGCCATGTAGTTATTCTTTAATAATGTTTATAAAATGAATGAAAAAGTTCAATTTATAAATTTCTTTATGAACAAACCTAACTTCTATTCTAAATATAAACCTTGTACAGAAGGAATTATAAAAATTATTATTATTTAATAGCAGAGAGGCAAGATACATAATTTTATTAAAAACAATTAAATGAATTTATAAGGAAGACAGATAAGAAAAAAAAAGTTGTGGATCCACAGAAGAAGGACGACCGTCCCCATTTTAGTTTTTACATTAAACATAACAAATGTTATTTTAAATTAAGATGAAGGCTATTTTCTCTCATTTACTCACAACCTCTTAAAACCATTCCATATAATATACCAAACATACTTAGATATTTGGAAGTAGATTGACGTAAGTAAAAATATTTGTCTATGATTTATAAATAAATAGATGACAGTTAAAAAAATCCTCATTTGGAAGTTTATCTATACTAGGAGGGGTATTTTAAGATACCCGAAAATTAAGAACATATATACTTAAATACAATCACTTTTAAGGGTAAATTAATAATTATATTATTATGTACGGATTAACCCCTTATAATTAGTTACATAATAACCTTATACTTATTAACACTTACATAAAAGTTTAACAAATTTGAACTATTTCATATTTAAAATTTGTATTAATTTAGGAATTGAACAACCAATTATTCAACCTTATCTATTATTTTAGGGATTTAGTAACCAATTATTAAATGAAACATAACTTATTTTAGTAACCAATTATGAGGTAATAACGAATAAAAAACAACTTAAAACCTTTGTTTTAACACTTACGTAAAAAAATAACAAATTTAAATTACTAATTAGTGAAGTTATTTTCTTTCTAGTAAAATGAAATTTAAATTATGAGGTAATAGTGAATAAAATAAAATTTTGTAAACCTTTATACTAACCGTTGCCGTAAGATTTTAATAAATTTACATTATTAATAACCTTTAAAAATTTTATTATTTTAGTATACGCTTGTGCTCAACACATTATATTTTTATAAAATACTACAATAATAACAAAATACAAAAAACACGTGCCGAATATAAATGTTGCTCCATCACATTATGTCCCGCCGCATCGCGCGGACACCCATCTACTACTCTTTAACTCATTTTCACTTCGTTTGTAATACATGATTTGTAAGACTATCAAAGAAAATTTTCTTGGAAGTAATCATAAAATTTAACAGTTTGTAAGGTTTCTACGTATTTAAATCAAACCACTTATACCAAATGATAAGTCATGACGATGCCACAAATTTTATTTTCTAATAATTATATCTTTATCACGAAAGAAAGGAAAATATAATTTTACGGTTTTTACACCACTTGCTACAAGAGACTTGAGAAAACAACAAAAGAAAAGTACATAATTACAAGCATCCTATGGTTTAAACAACTAACAGTAGATTTTCTATTTTTATATGATATGTGTCTTCTATTATAATGGATGGTTGTGAGTGGTTATAAGTGTGAATTTATAGGTGTTGTATCGTGTTTTCCCATATTTAAGAAAACACGATACAACCTCTATAAATTTTTTTAATACTTTTGAGAGTGGCTATAATTGAAGAAAATAAAAAATATAATAATGATGATATAAAAAGTATTGTTTAATTAAAAAAAACGAAAAAAACTAATAATTTTATTGTAAATATAACGATGGAGATGAAAAGGCTAGTGTAGGTTTCTAAATATAATGATGGAGATGGAAAAGTTAATTGTAAATACTCTAACACTTTAGGGTTGTGGTTGTTTCTAGAGCATTCATAGTAGGTTTCTTATTTTAATGTGAGTGCGTATCTTATATTATGGGGTAGTTGTAAGCGGTTGTGAGAGAATGAGAGAGAAAATTATGGGGTTGTATCATGTATCCGCAAAACCATGGTTCCTCATATTTGAGAAAACACCGGACAACCCTCATAATTTTTAATATTTTAAAAATGTTTATAAGTGGATGAAAGAGAAAATATAATAAAAATATATAAAACTATTTTGTTTAATAAAAATAAAAAATAAAAAAATACTTTTTTAGTGTAAATATAACGATGAGATGGAAAAATTATTGTTTAGTTATCATTTCCCCTTATGACTCATGAACCATTTAGATTGGTGATGGGTGATGATGTTTACAACTTTATTGTTAGTTTTTAAGTAAAACAATGACCCAACACGTTAAATGGGACCGACCCGAATCAAAGGGCTCTCTCCATCACACTTATTGTAGGGATCTCCTACACGCTACGCATATTCTTTATTCTTATAGCAATATTTGGCGTCAATACGTCTAATATCTACGAAAACAGACTGTTTTTTCTTTTCTTTTCTTTTCTTTCTTTTTATAAGACGATTTTTATTACCAGCAAAATATTCATCAAATATAGTGAAACAATTAATACTGAATTACTGATCCAAACCGGTCTTAAACTGAAGCGCTTTCAATCGAATCCACTTTTTTTTCTTGGAAAATGGATATCTAGTTGAGTTTAGTTTAATTTTAACAACGTTGACACGAATTTGTTTGACAAAAATAACGATTTTGTGCACCTCCTGACCTCCCCATCCTTGATTCCTTTCCACAATACACAATCTCTTTTCAAAGTAATTATTCGTGTTAATAAGTGGGCTTTTTGAAAGCCATCCATGTTTTTAGATCCAAAAGGTTATATTCTTCGGTAAAAGATTGTAGATCATGTATTTATACACGAGAACATCAAAATATTTAGGCATAACCCCATAATTGGTAAGTATTTCTAACTATGCCACCCCTTGAATCTTAAATCTGAAGCTAAACTTAATCGTTTCCAATATTGTCTATATAATAACATTTATAACATGGAGTTAAACCTTGGTTTTATACTAGAACTAGGTTAGTTCTCGTGTAATACACGGATTGAACAAATAAAAGATTAAATAATTATTAATAAACATTTATGCATTATAAAATCATGTTTAAAGATAAAATATGATTACAAGTACATACAAATAGCTACTTTAAATAAATAAACAATAAATATTTTTCTCAAACTTTTATTTTATAAAAACATTGTGAATTTTTGCTTTTAAAGAGTGTGTTAATTTATCAAATTATATATATTTTTAATTTGAAAATGGTATGAGTAATATTATTAGTATTCAATATTATTATTAATAATATAAAAAATAAGAAAGTAAGTATAATGAGATCTACAATAGTTTCATGCTTATTTTAGTTTTTTAAAGATATATAGGGTAATACTCATTAAGTAAACAGATTAAATTTTAATGTAAAATATATATGTAAAATAAACATTACAGTATAATATTTTAATATAAAAAATAATTAAAATTATATATAGGTAATAGTTTAAGAAATAAAACAGTTATACCATTTCTTAGCTCTCTTATGTGAATAATTTTATTTTAAACATTCGTTTTAAGACTTTTTATAAAAAATATTTTTTATAAAAAAATTGTTTTTAAAAAAATATGATTTGTAATTATTCTATTTGTTATAATAAGACTATTTTAAAATAATTCACCTGTATAATTTAAAAAAAACAAAACGATTTCAAAATAATTTGTTTAAAATTTTTAATGTTTTAGAAAATTTCATATTGTATAAAACTTTAGTTTTTGTTATTTAGATTTTAATTAAAAGTTGTTATTTTTAATTTCATTCATGAAATCTATTTTAAAAAAAGGGTAGTTTGATTTTAAAAAAAGAATAGATAAGAGAGAAAACATAACAATTAATAAAATTTATTTATTAGAGTTCATAGATTTATAAACAATAAACCATTTATGCATTGTATAGTCTGAATAAGTGTTCCAATGATTTTATGCCAGGTAAAAAAAATATCTTGTTTAATAAAATAAGTTTTACTCACGCTTCATTGTATTTCTACAATCAAATCAAGTTCTCTTTGGATGTGTGACACCATCTCACCCCGTTTTCTTTTTATCCTCTTTTTCAATTCTCTTTGGAGTTTTCATTGAGTACTAAGATTTCTCAGTGTTATCATAATAGTGTTTTTTTCTTAAAAGTAATCAAAAAGCTACTTTGTTTTTTTCCTACAATTTTATATAAAATCCATAAGAATATTTGAAACTATCCACAACATTTTCTTTTTTTTTCAAATGATTACGTGCTCATTTTGTACTTTATTTAAATTTTACATTTATACATTTATGTCAAATTTATATTTAGTATTCTAAACTTTAATAAAGCTTCTTCTATTTTCTTGTAGCCAATTTACGATATGTCCCATAAATTATAATAAAGATATCATTTACACAGGTATTCTTCTCCTTTGCCTAGAGAATTTGTTTTTTTAATAATATTTCTTCTTGTTATACATATTTTATCAATATATTTTTTCATAGCACGGGTCACCCCACTAGTATAACAATACGTACGTATAGCTTTATGAAACAAACTTTAGATGTTTAGAATTAATTTTAAAAATCTTTTACTTACATTTTGCATTTTGTATTAAGACGCGTTTATTTTTTATCTAGATTTCAATATAAAGTATTTTAATTTGTGTTCAGTCAAATACAATGCGTGTTTATACTTTTTTATCTATGCCTTCCTATGTTGTTGCGACGTGTTTCTTTTTACCTATGCTAACATATATATTATTTACAATTAGTTTTATACAAAATTTGTTATTCATATACTTATATATTGTTATGACGTGCATACTTTTATCTATACGACAAAATTTTGTACTAGAGATTTCTATGTTGATATGTGTCACTTAACCTGTTGCTACTTCTGGATGTGGATTTCATAGCGATACCTGAATATATGGTTACAACTTTAGAATTTTGGACACAAAATAATCATATTTATATATTTTTTTATATAAATAGTTATATATTTATTGGTTTAAGTTCTCATTTTGTAACAAACTATACCGTGACCAAATTGAATGTAAGATGAATTAGATATTGATGTTCGAAGTTGAGTGGTCAGAATGAAAAAATTAAAACTTGGTGATTATAGTAAGAAATTATTGCAATTTCTTGCATAATGTTAATAAAATCATGTATTGATTAACATGTATGTTTTATGTTTTGACCAAGTCATTTAATAAATATTATGAATGTTTATTATGGATCACAATTTTTATATAATTGATATTAAACATATTATGAATAAAATGAGGGTTTAATTTGGTCTCATAAAATATTTCATAAATCAAATGAAAGTTTTGGTTGTGAATTATAAAACTCATATTAATATGAAGTTTTTATCATGAGTATATAACTAAACTCATGATGAAAAGAAAAAAAAGAAATTTATTCTCTTTAGATTTTTAAAAAGTTATATAGAAATTTAGAGAGGAGCACTCTCTAAATTATTCTTCATACATCATCATCTTTAACATTTTTTCACATAACATCATAACACATATTTTACCCGGTAATCTCTCGGGCCGAGATACTCTCCGGCAATACATACTGCTTTGGTTGTTGTACCCTAGGAGATAGACGTGTTGTCTTGAGTAGAGACGTGAAATCTGTTTTGAGGGACCCATGTCTAACACGATCTTTAGCCACAACCGTCAATATTTTATTTGTTACTTGTTGCAGTGAAGGGGTATAATTGAATATTCGAACACGATGTAGGCTCATGTCAAGAATACTATATGAAGACTTGTTGGAGTATATACTAAAGACGGATGTTCGAATCAAATTTGGTACATTAATATTGTTTATATTTATTTTTCTAGTTGTATTTGTAAACGGTATTGTACTAGAATATTTCTCATTACTAACGAAAGTATCGTTAGAATTTCTATCTTTTAATATAAAAGTGAACCTACTTCTTACAATCTTAAAACAGATTTCGTGATCGGATTTTTAAACCTTATTACTATGGGGTTTTTTGTTCACGAAGTGTTAAAGAAAATATTATTTGTGATTTTTGTTAAAATCAAACAATTTTTTTGGTAAATAACGTAGTATAACGTCTTGTTTGGATTTTAATAAAGATTAGAGTACAATCTATTATCCAAAATCTTGTGTTATCAAACGAATATTTTGATTCTATCATGTGTTAAAACATTTTTGTAAATGTTTAATAATCTAACATGTGTGTTAGAGATTGTTCAATTTTTAAAAGCCATTAGAAAATCATAGGTTTGTAGTTTTAAAACTATTTATAACTATAATGATTTAAGTAAAACCAAATTTTGTTTTAGAAAGAAACTAAAATTAGTGTTTTACAACAAAAATAGAACTAGTTTATTTTATATGAGCCAAGAAGCTTACAATTTTGTAATCGTTATCTAACGAGCGTGTTAGAAACGAGTTTATTGTATATAAACTGATAAGCTTAAAAGCAATGTTTTGTCTTTGTTTATTTCTAACTGACGTGTTTGAACCGGTTTATATTTTATATATTGAAAAGGTTTAAAACGATTTATGGAATCGTTTGTTTCTAACAAGTAAGTTAGAACTGGATTAATTTTATATAAATAAAAAAGCTTTTAAAGTGATCTTTGTATTCATTTATTTCTCACGTGTGGCTTAGAAGTAGTTATTGTAACCAATAAGCTTAAAAGATTATTTATAATAATTTATTTTCTAACGAGCGTGTTAAAAAACGATTTATTTAATAAGAAGCGTAATATTTAAAATGATTGTTGTAATCATTTGTTAAAAACGGTTTATGTATATAAACCAAAATGTGTTTTAGAAATGTATTTATAATCATTTATTCACTAATGAATGTGTTAGAAACGGTTTATTCTATAAATCCAAAAGTGTTAAAAAATATTAAAAGATATTAATTAATATAATAATACTATTTTTGGATTTTATGGTCTTGACTTTTGTGATCAAGACATAAAATAAATACGATCTATTTTAAAATAGTTACAAAGCTATGAAATGTTTTGAATGAATCAAACACGTATTTTGCAATCTAAAACGGTTAACTACTCACGTGAGAGGTTGTTGTGAATAAAAATAATTATTCAGATACAACTACTTTTAAATAAGATAGTGTATACACAAGGTTGTTATTTATTCCGGTTTTGACTATTTAAATTAGAGTTACAAGATAAGATGAGAAACTTGATCGTATGAGTGCATGAAGTACTATTGAGGGAGTACCTCAAGACATGCAATAAAATCGATATCATTGATAATAATAAAAGTGTTATAGATAATAACACTTTGAGATTTGATGTCTAGATGTAATTTTTATCTGTTTTATTAAAAAGTGTTTTACACTTTACGCTTTAATTTCGGTTGTATTATTATTTGTGTTCAGTATTTTAAGATGACACATACAATATTTACAACAAAATAAATCAATTTCTATTATAATGTTCAATTGATTTTGAGAGATAATTTTAAACGTCAATGGTATAATATTTATAAAATATATAACTTTAAACGGATAATGCAATAAGAGATTTACGTAGGAAACAACTTGAGAGTTGTTGAATTGTTTTAAGTGTTGAAGATGAGACATCAAATGTCATACAATATCATGAGATCAAGTGTATCATGAGATCGAAAATATGATAAGTGTATTGAGATTAAATACACAAGTATGAGATATACTAACTTCATTTGAAGTTATCATAAAAATTCACAAGTGTGAATAGATCTACATATGAAAGCAATATATGTTATCTTTAATCTTTAATGAATTTAGCTAAATTCATTCTGAAAGATCTAAATGTACATGCGTCTACCATTTTAATATTGTTAGAGCTATGTGGAGGAGTTTTATTTCGTTTGGGAAAGTATCCTAGTTATACACAATTAAAAGGAAACAACAACACATGTGTGCTAATAACTCCAGACAAACTTTATGAATTTAGTGTCAATGTGTTTTGCTCTGTCTTAATGTAATATTAATTATAGACGAGTTTCATTTATTTTGTTAATGATATATGTGTTCACCAAAGTGACTTGAATCAAGGCTTATTACTAAGTCTTTATAAGTCAAAAGAAGATAATGCCCTTTGTACTTTGCACACACACACACACTGCTATGCTTGAAAGTCTGCTGAGTAGTTTTTAAAAATGCTACCGAGATCTTGGTCTTAACTCAATGCCAACTACTAAAGTGTGTGTACGCTAGATTAGTACCAAGCTTGCCTTTGAGTTGCTACCAACCTATTATGGTAATATCGAGTTTCGTCAGTTGCTACTGTGTAAGGCCCCGTTCCCGGAAACCTCACAGTTGGTCAATCAAAGCAATTAAAACATTAAACATTATAATTAAACAAACTTAAGCAGCGGAAATAATTTATCAAAAACCATTCATTTCGTTTAAACCACTGTTGTTGAGCAATACAACATCGTTTAACTGATTACAAAAGAACTGTTTTACTGCATTACAAAACAACAACAACATAAAATACGAATGGATGTCAGATTTTCCCTGCCGAGTAGCTTCACCCTCGTGCCATCCTTAGCAATAATTACCTGCCAACTGAAAATGTATAAAAGTCAGCGTTGCTGAGTGAGCTCTAGTTTTAGAAGTAATAAAATACTTTCTATATGTTGTATAA
>BJCM01064845.1:0-15938 GCA_018326385.1 Flaveria bidentis | reverse complement strand
GCTATTCTCAGGTCAGTAAACCGCTTGCCATAGGAGCACTTCACGGCTGCACTTGCATCATAAGACTCAATTTTCAAGACATTATATTTGTTTTCAATGATTGTATTGTTTTTTGGGTTGGCACATGTTTTGCCACATTATACATTTCTATTTCTTTGGTTTGTTTTTATTATACGTTTTCGCACAGTTTTCAAGTTTTTACTTTGGTTGATTTGGTTTAATTATTGCATATAGAGTCGTTCTGAGTAACTATTGACTGTGATCCTGGTTTGTTCACACGCCTCGCGGTTAAACTCCGCACGTGGATTTTGAGGGTGTGACATATCGAAATAAACAAAGGTTAACATTTGATTTTTATACTAAATATATATAACATATTATTATTATTTGTATTAATTGTGTTCCTATTATACGTTTGTATCAATGTATATTATAATTTATCTTTAATACTATGTAATCTAATACTAAAAATGATCTTCAATTATGGCCGGCTCGGGGGTTGGGGGTGGGTGACCGCTTAAGGCCCGATCTCATTAGAGCCAATCATTTCAAAAAGAGTTAGTACATTTATTTTTAAAAAAGTCTTTGTACATTTTATTAAACACTTAAACCTATTTTAAAATCAAACACCCAATTATCATTCTAGTTATTTTAAAGCTAACAAACATTAAAGCTCATTAAAATTTTAATAATTTTAGTCCATTAACATTTACCTATTACTAGAATTTAGATCTATTTTAAAACTCAAACCAAATAATTTATAATTTACGATTTGAGGTGAGGGCGGTAAAAGAACGATATGAATATAGGAGGTCAGAACGATTGATTGATCGAACTAGGTTATCGTTTTTTTCTACTTACACAATCGCTAAAATTTTATATATAAGTGTATCACTTTATATAATAAGAGATACATTTTTCTCTAATCCCCAAGGCCTAAATCTTTTGAAGATTCATGGGGATGGCCTGTCTTCAATACCTTAATATAACCAACAAACAATTAAATCAAGTACCTTAATTTATTTTCGTTTTAGAAAAAAATTAATTTAACAATTCAAAACCTAATTTGTTTTAGCTTTTAAATCCTTTAAGAAATTTCGTACCCTAATATCTACCGCATTTAACCTTATTCACTTCTTTTAAGATGGTGGCATTATAACAACTTTTAGGTCACTGTACAATTTCAACTTGGTTGGGGGATGCTAATCTTATATTAGTAAATAATTGGAACCCAATAATTATGCTATTTCATTTGGTGGCTTTCTATCATAAATATTTGTTTAATCATAATCAAGTACAATTAGGCTGGCTATCAGGTGCTTATGACAACTAAAAAGCTTAAAATTCTTATTTAAGGTTAATTATCTTTATATGTCATTGACTAATACTATAAGTGCCTGTTTAAAAATCAGATTGGAAAGACAAATGTTTACTTTAATTGATATCAAGAGAGTTTTTTTAATCTAATAACTGTTTACGTGGAGAAAAATCACGATTGCCATTAAACTCACACAACTATCGGTTCAATTAACTAAATCATACAAATGACATCTGACACACATTAAATACAATTTGTTTACCATAGAAAAACTTGTTTACCATGGTAGAAATTATCTTATGTTGGGTGTTACAAACAATATTATAAATAAACATGTCAGTAAAGTCCGCATAATATTTACATCTATCACTTATGTCATAAAACAATAGTTCTTGTTCTTCATTCATAGGTTTGTATATTTGTCGAAAGTTCAAAAAGTTATATGTTTAAAACAAATTAAATTTTACTTTTCAACTATTACTCATTATTCAAAAATAATTTATACCAATAATTTAATAAATGACACTTCTGATTTTAATTTTTGTTTCTAAGAATAATACTGCTTACATAATCATCAATAAATTTACATTTGATTTTAGTTACACGAAAATTAGGTTTTTAATTATTGAAATCTAAGTTGCATATATTTAATAACTTAGTTATCATGGCACATGTTAAAAGAGTGAAATATGTTATTTTTATAGAACTAGCATCAGAACTGCGCAATGCGACGGGCTTGTATGTTACATAGAAATACTTGTTCGACCAAGGTAGAAATTAGCTTATGTTGGATGTTACAAACAAAATTATAAATAAACATGTCAGTAAAGTCTGCGTAACATGTACATCTATCACTTATGTCACAAATACGAACAATAGTTCTTGTTCTTCATTCGTAGGTTTGTATATTTGTCGAAAGTTTAAAAAGTTATATGTTTAAGACAAATTAAATTTTACTTTTCAACTATTACTCATTATTCAAAAATAATTTATACCAATAATTTAATCAATGACACTTCTAATTTTAACTTTTGTTTCTAAGAATAATACTGCTTACATAATCATCAATAAATTTACATTTGATTTTAGTTACACGAAAATTAGGTTTTTAATTATTGAAATCTAAGTTACATATATTTAATAACTTAGTTATCATGGCACATGTGAAAAGAGTGAAATATATTATTTTTATAGAACTAGCATCAGAACTGTGCAATGCGACGAGCTTGTATGTTACATAGAAAAACTTGTTCTGGTAGAAATTAGCTTATGTTGGATTTACAAACAAAATTATAAATAAATATGCCAGTAAAGTCTGCATAACATATACATCTATCACTTATGTCACAAATACAAACAATAGTTCTTGTTCTTCATTCATAGGTTTGTATATTTGTCGAAAGTTCAAAAAGTTATATGTTTAAGACAAATTAAATTTTACTTTTCAACTATGACTCATTATTCAAAAATAATTTATATCGATAATTTAATCAATGACAATTCTGATTTTAACTTTTGTTTCTAAGAATAATACTGCTTACATAATCATCAATAAATTTAGAGTTGATTTTAGTTATAGGAAAATTAGGTTTTGAATTATTGAAAACTAAGTTGCATATATTTAATAACTTAGTTATCATGGCACATGTGAAAAGAGTGAAATATGTTATTTTTATAAAACTAGCATATGATACTGAGCAATGCGATAGGCTTGTATAACCAAAAAAGAAAACAAACGTTTGTATAGGTAAATATAAATAAGCATGTCACGTGTTCGTGTAATCAAAAGATAAAATGACAACCCAGAAAAGTAAGTAGAAAATTAGCATGTCGCAATGTATTTGATATTAAAAATATCATATTGTTTTTATTATAAAATAAATATATTAGTTAATAAAATTAATATTTTAATTAGTTTTAGGAGCTCAAAATATATCTAAATGAAAGAAAGAGGTGGCTAGGATAAAAGGCAGGTGGGCCTCATCACCTGCACAATCATATGCATTTAAAGTTTCACAACTTACCTATGTTCTTGTAAAACACTTTTAACCCCCTTTTGAATTGTAAGTGTTTATTATTTGTCTGTTATATAAATAGAAAACAAATATATTAAAAACCTATATTACACCAATCTAACATGTAAGACTCAGAAAAGAAAAAGAAAAAACTTTTTTAGAAAGATATATACATTTTTAATAAGTTTAAAAAGAATTCCACATCTAAATATTCCCTTAAGCAACTTTTATAGAAAATAAAGTATGTCGATCTTTTATCACATCAACCCTTAAACTAACAGAAAGCTACTAGTATACACACACCCCACATTATAAATCGACACCTCTTATACGCTTCGTATAGCACCATCGCAAGACGTATAGGATTGAAAACACCAAAAAGGGGGACTGTCAAAACGTTATACACCTCATATAACTTTGTACGACTCCCTATACAAAACATATAGGGCTATACGACATGTATAACAAATTTCAAAACTGACTACGGGGAAATAATTCAATGACCTGTTAGTGGGATTATACGTCTCGTATAAAGTTATATGACTCACCTATACAACGCATATAATGTTATAGGACCTGTATAAAAATCTGAGGTGTTAATTTATAATTTTAAAGTGTACTAATAACCACACACATGACAAAAATTCATATTAAATAGTAGTTTTTTAGAATTAACCCAAAGAAAGTTTTATAAAAGTTAATCGATTTGACATTAAGTTAAAATATACAAAAGTAAGGGAGGGATATATATATGGGTGTGCCATTATTGGAAGTGCACAATGGGGTTTGCGCCATATTATTTAATTACAACATGCATGTGTTCTAAAGTTCCTAAAAAGATTATTTTATTAATAAAATCATGTAAATAATTTTATCATCTTTCATCTGACAATAATGTTGTTAACTAATCCCTATAATTTATAAGCCGAAAAAGATGTAATAAGAACAAAATGAGTTGAGAAACCAAAAATATTTATCATACATACTATAGAAATACTTTTTTACTATAATATACCGAAAATGAAATTAATTAATAAAAAGATTTTAATTCTTTTAAACAAAATGGACAAATTATTCAAAAGACCTTCTTAATTTGAAAAAAATTAAGTTTTTCTTGGACTGATTATTTAGGTAATTAAGTTGCACTAGTTAGCTACAATCCAAGCTTAATTTTGTTTATTGAAATTAGTTTCGATACATAAAAATTTAAGGAAGGTAAGTTAATCGAATAAGATTTATCTAGGTGAATGAGTCAAATCGCGGCCTTTAATATCAAGTTAACAAGCTAAAACTATTTAAAATCCTAGCAATTAGGTCGAAATGCTATTATCGAAAAAGTTTACATAATTGTCTAAAGGTGATTTATTATAATGATCCCAATTTTAATTGTTCCTACTTTTTGTCCCCAAGAACACTAATCCTTTAATTTCTAGCTGAAGTGGCCAACAAGTATACATGACTCAAAGCTATTCATCCATGGAAGTAGTGTACATGACAAATTAATAAATAGATAATGGTTTCCAGAAGGGAACAAATGGCATGCAAGAACTCCCTAATTTGTTGGTTTTAAGTCCAAATTAACCTTATAGTAAACTAGATTAGCCTTGTCATTACCCAAGTACCCTTTTCCCAATATAAATTTAAACAAGAAGTAACCATAAGTTCATAATCTGGTGGGTTTAAATTAAGAGCTGGTTTTCACATGTATTATATATGTAGCTAGTTTTACCGTTCGCTTGTAGCGGGATCGTACGCTGCATAATAAAGTATAAACTAACAATCGAACTGACTTATCTTTGAATTCTTGTTAAACCGTAAACTAATTCGAATTTATATAATTGAATGAAAACATATTATACTTGACCCGTCTTTTTTCCAAACAAAATTATGTCGAAACATAGACCAAGTCAACGTGTACATTAAAAAAAGCACATAGATTACAATCCTTCCGACTCGTTTCTAAATTAAATTTATGTTGAAACATAGAGTAACTCAAATTTATATCGTCAAATGAGAACGTTTTATAATTTGACCCGACGTATTTCAAAAAAAAAAAGTTACGTCAAATATAAGCGAACGTCGAAATGTAAATCATCTCAAAGTATATATAAAAATATGTATAAAAACATTTTATATTTGACCCTACTCGTATAGACAAATACCTAAAAAATTTTAAAATTGTACCAGGTGAAAGGCCCGTTCAGCTGCTCAAAATTTTACCCTTAACATTGCATATTTTCATAAAAAGGTGATATTAAAAAAATTAATTACTTGTTTTAATCTCTATAGAAAACCAAATTGTCTCTTATAAATACCATTTTAACTATAATTATTTTCAAACATCATTCTTTATTATTTATTTATTATTTTTAAAATTGTCTCTTATAAATACCATTTTAACTATAAATACCATTTTAACTATGATTATTTTCAAAGATCTTTCTTCATTGCCTCCTGCGGCTTCATCCTCGGCACGTGAACTAGCCTGCACGAATTTTCTTGTTAAGTTCCGCACGTCCATTCTCAACTCATCTTCTTCATGAACCTTCTGGGCTAGCTCCCTCACTTCAGCCCTAACACCCCTCACCTTGTTAGCAACCGTCATAAACAGGCTTGCTTCTTTGCGTGTTTCAGCTCCAGCCCCATCTTTAATGTGATTCTCACATAGCACAAGCAGATCTTCATCACAAAAGGCAAATAACTCCATCGGATCAAACAGTCTATATTCAACCCCATTCTTCAACCTAATCGCCGCCTCCCCCGTATTATTGTCGTAAAATCATTTCTCAAAAATTTGAAGTTGTTGGGGGAGGGGATCAGGCACCCTCACTCTGCTCATAGTCTTTAGGGGTTTCACCCTCAACATAATCTAACCCTTCTAGGTCTCCCAATCTTTATCCCTCTTTGATCTCCTTCTCTTTGCCTTCATAAATCCAAAAGCCTCGAAGTTATCATTTAGCCCTTTCTTTATTTCCTCCTCCAACATCTTTGCCCTCTCACTTAGATTGGAGTCTATCATTGGAATAACAGCTAACCTCCTCAGATCCCACTTAGGCAAGGTCTTGAATGTCGTCCTTTTATGTAGGTAAGAGATACATCCCCCTCTCCTCTTAATAATGAACATTTTAAGGCCGAGGTTGTATTTCTAGCTGATGATCTTTTTGTCTGCCTCCTTCTTGCTGGGACCCTGAATATTTTGAAATAAAAGGGTTATCTCCCTAGCCTCCTTCTCTTTAATGAACCACTCATCCTTAGCCATTTCAAACACATCATTTTCATTCGAGCCTTTTTTGGCCACATAAGTCAATGGTCTCTCATTAACCTCATAATATTCTGGCTCAGATTCATAATCAACAAGCTGTTCATCCTCTTCCTCCTCATCTATTAACCTCTTTTCAATAGTCTTTTTAGCACATTCGACAACTTTCTAAGCAAACATCTCCTCTCCTCCAAAATTATCTAAGTTCATCCTAATGTCAACAAACCTAGCTTCTATCACCTCCTCCATATTCTCAGTCCTACTAGTCACATTGTCAGTCTTTATGTCATCTCTCACACAAGATCTTCTAGCTGTCTCAGTTTCTGCACTAGAAGTGCCCTCTCGTGCGCTAGAAGATGTACCCACATTTAGAAATGGGTACTTGTGTTCACATCTGCCAACAATCTCTTTATTAAGTTCTGCTGCTGATCCACTAGCATCTTAGTCATCCCATCTATCATTTCATCCTTTCTTTTCTCCCTTAACTCTTGATTGATCATCTTAGTCTTCATCATACTCAACTCATTTGCCAAAGAAGTGTTGAGATTCCTGATTACATCCTCATCTAGCCCTGCCCTCTCATCCATTCTCTAGGGCTCAGTAAGTGTTTGGTGCTTGTGTTTAGTTCTCCTTTCTGTTTCCTCCTGTGAGCCTTTTTCTTTGACTGTCTCTCTTTCTTAACTCTCACATCCTACATAGTCTCATGAATGTCCTCCTCAAAATCATACTGAGCCTCTTTTGTATATCTCTTCCTTTTCTTTATAGACTCAACTCTTTTCTCCCTCATCTCCTCATCCCGTTTATCCTCAAACTCAATCACCCTCCGAATATAGTTCCACCTTTCGGCTGGATACATATTCTCCCACAAATGTGTGATTTTGCCACTAAAGTCATGCCTTATGACAAAGCAGTCAGCGAATATCCGAGGGTTCATCTGAACCAGTCTTTTTATTTAACCATGTCTCGTAACGTTTGGAATCAGATTGTCTATAATCATTTGTAGGAATCCGGGATAGAACATGCATTTATCCTTCTTCAGGGCCATGACGTACTCTGCTATGTAGTTAAAAATGAGTTTGGCAATATTGGCCTTCTACCCCCTACAAAATATGACCATAGCTTTGCCCCAATCAAGATTCAGCCCATCGGATCCACCTTTTCGGTGATCTAAGTACATAATGAAGACATGGGCGATGTATCTCCACTCATTGGACAAGAAGGACTTCTTGATCTCCTTTCTTGTCCCAAAAGGAGGACCCTCATATCCCATGCTCCGGAAGGCATCAAATACCTCCTAATCAGTCAACACCACCTCATCTCCATTATTTTCTTCGAATCTCAACACTCGTGTAATAATCTCTGCAGTACTCACGATGTCATTCTCTAGTACTCTAGCAACAATCCTCTGAGGATTGGCTCTAGTATCATATTTGGCAGTTCGCCAAAAATCTCGAATCTGAAGGTCATAAATGGTAGGAGAGTGGGTGACTGCGTAAGCAATGGCTGAACGTTGGAGACATAGAATGCAATCTCTAAATCCTGCAGCTTTAGGATGAGTATCATCCAGAATGGCTGTTATGTATTTCCGCTCGTCGAACTTCAGATTTGCTATTTTATCTAAAAAATAGATGAAACGCATTAGGAAGATAAGTTAAAAAGAATAATAAAGAATAATAATTAAAAGGAACAAAATTTAAGTAAAATTAAATTAAATTCACTAGGCGAAAGTATACTTTCGCTAGCCGAAACAGTAGTTTTGGCAAGCGAAAGAGTAGTTTCGGCAGGGCACAAGTTGTAGTTTCAGCAGGCCAATGAAGTAAACTCGGCAAGCCGAAACTATAATTTCGGCCAAGCGAAACTGAGTTTTGACAAGCGAAACTGTGAAGTTCGCTCGGACAACATAACATCACAGTTTCGCTGAAAATGTTGAACTTTCGTTTAGTTTCACTAGAGCATTAGTACTTTTGCAGTAAGAACTGCGAAGGTACCAAAGAGTCTCAGTCTAATAAGTTCATAATACATGCTTAAAACCTAGATTAAATTAAAACTGAGGGTTTCAAACTCACATCTAATGATTATATGAACATCAATCACAAAGATAACACACAAAAAGTCAATATCGAACAAGAAGAACACATATAGGGCTCTGAAGCTAGTACTCGTTGATGGTGTGAAAATGAACTCTCAATTTCACAAAGTGCAATATATAGCATTTAGTTTCACTGGCAGTGAAACTATTGTTTCTTCCGGTACATGATCTAATTAGAGATGACTCAAAGGGGAGCGAAAGTGCCAGCGAATCTACACTTTCATGCTGTGAAACTACCGGCGAAAGTATTGTTTCACAGAAAACTTAAAAAAATTAAAAAAATTCTATTTTCTTTTACTTATAAGAAAAATTAGAAAGGAATAAATAAAAAGACCAAAATAAAAGAATCAAGACGAAAATGCCCCAGAAGACCTATCCAAAATTCACATAAATTTGACAAAATAAAAGAAAAGGATATAAAGAGACGATAAGCTGAAGAGATTCTTTAGAGAATCAGAGCTTGGTGGGATTGCTGATATACTTGTTCTTTTAAACCCATGCCTTCTTCTTTTTAACAAGTCAACTGCAACTTTTGTTATCATGTTTTGTTCTTTGTAAGAAGACTTAATTGACTCAGTCCCCACAGATATTTGGCAAAGAAACTTATCCCGTCCTCATTATATATTGAACTAGTGACACACTCTACTTGATAATTCAATTTGAGAACAAGGATCCTTTTCAAAAGAAGCATAGTCCTTATAGACATCAAAAGATGAGAGCTCTAGGTCTATACTCATGTATAAGAAAGTAGTTGATCAATTGAGGCAGGCTGATGAGAGCTTCAGGTCTATACTTACGTATAACAGAGAAGATCATCAAATCATGCCGATGAGAGCTCTAGGTCTATACATACGTATAATAGAGGAGTTCATCACTCCAGGTCAATGTTCACACATAGCATATGAGACAGGCATGTAAGAAAATACAGTAATGAGCTTCTTAGATGAAAAGGGGAGCTAGCAAGTAGCTTCTGAGACAGTATGTGAAAAGAAATCACGAATACATTTGGTAAAAATATATCAACAAAGAGGTATCACATTCTCAATCCATTTTGGACAAGGACTTGTGACTTTGTGCAGGCCAAGAATATCAAGGGGAAAATTCAAGTCGTAAGTTTCTTATCCTATTAGTTTAGCCACAAGTTCACTGTTTACTTTGCGATTTGGCTGAGCCTATCAAGCATATCCCAACTCAATACTGTTGACCTTCTTCAATTTTTTCAGGCAACAAATTTTATTTAGAAGAATACTGCAATAAAGACAGGAAACACTTTTATTAATCTCCCCCAAAATTTCTACGAATCAGCAAGATTGAAGAAATTTGCTAAGTAATGCATACATACATACATATATATATATATATATATATATATATATATATATATATATATATATTATGGAAGATAATGGAGGACTATGGAGTTTATGGAAAAACTAAAAGAAAGAAAGAAAAACAACAAATAAATATATACAATATATACATGATAGATTTAAGAGAAACGGGTTTTAAAATGATATTAGTCCTAATATTGAGATCAATTCATAAAAACGAGGTTTATCAAATGTTTTAGTGAAAATATTTACTTTTTGATTTTTAGTGTCAATAGGAATAATATAAATAAAACCCTTCTCTTGAGCATCATGGTGCATGAATCCTTGTCTCAATATGCTTGGTGCGAGAATGGTGAATAGGATTCTTTACGATTCCAATGGCAGCTTCATTGTCATAGAACAAAGCTATATGGAGAAAGTTGATGCCATAGTCAATCATATGATGTTGTATCCATAGCACTTGTGAGCAACAACTTGATTTAGCAATGTATTCTGCCTCCCCGGTGGAAAGAGAGACAGTAGTCTGTTTCTTGCTCTGTCATGATACAAGACAATTTTCTAAGTATTGACAGCCTCTAGTGACCGATTTTTTGTTTAACCTACAACCATTTGAATCACTATCAGAATAAGCATGTAAGTCAAAATTCCCACCATAAGGATACCAAATCCCTAAACAAGAAGTGCCTTTAAGATAACATAAGATTCGTTTTACAACCTTTTCATGATACTCCTTTAGGGCAGATTGGTATCAAGCATAGTATTCTACAAAAAAGGTGATGTCGGGATGGCTTGCTATAAGATATATTAGGGAACCGTCATAGATCCTATATAAATGAGGACCAATAGGTTTCCTGTTTTCATCTGGAGTGAGATATGTTTGAGCAGTGAATGGAGTCAGTTCAGGAGAAGCATCATCCATCTTGAATTTCTTCAAAATTTATTTGATATATATGCCCTGATGAATGAGAATTCCCCCTGGCTTTTGTTCAACCTGCAACCCAAGGAAAAAACACATCTCCCCCATCATGCTCATTTTAAAATGACTATGCATAACCTCCTCAAACTCTCGACACAGCTTTGGATTGGTAGAGCCAAAAATAATGTCATCCACGTAGACTTGCACGATTAGCATCTCACCATCCACTTCCTTTTTGAATAAAGTCGCATCAATGGTGCCAAGAGAAAAACCACTATTCTGAAGATACTTTGTTAGAGTCTCGTACCGGATACGAGGAGCTTGATGTAGACCATAGAGAGATTTATCAAGCTTGTAGAATTTGTCGGGAAAGTCTGGATCCTCAAACCCTGGTGGTTGACACACATATATCTTTTCATCAATGTCACCATAGAGAAATGCATATTTGACATACATCTGATATAGTTTGAACTGCTTGTTAGCGGCATGAGCTAGAAAAATCCTTATAGCTTCAAGATGGGCCATTAGAGCAAAGAATTCCGTGTAATCAATCCATTCTTCTTGAGCAAAGCATTGAACCACCAATCGGGACTTGTTTCTTACCATAATACCATGATCACCGGGTTTGTTCTTGATCACCCATTTCGTGCCCATTGGGCATTTGTTTGGTGGGAGATCAACTAGAGTCCACACCTTGAGCTTCCTAAACTGTTGCAACTCTAATTGCATCGATTTAACCCAACAAGGATCCTGAAGAGCTACATGAACATTATTTGGAACAATTTGGGATATAAAGCAAGAGAATAGGCATACATTAATCAAACCAGATTGACTTCGCGTCCGAACTCGATCGGTGATGGATCTAATAATATTATCATGGGGGTGGTCTTTTAAGGTTTTGAAATCAGTGGTTAGGGGTAGGGTATTTGAAGAAGGAGAGCTGATGGGTTGTTGGCGAGTAGATAATGTAGAGGAAGATGGTTGGGCAGATTCAATAGGTAATGCGGAGGGACATGTTGAGATGAGGTAGAGGTGGGTGACGAGGGAAGAGATGCAGAAACAGGTAGGGGGTGGAATGTCAAAGGATTGTCAGGTGATGCAATGTCAACTAATGTGGCATGTCAGGTGATGAATTAGGAGGAGCTTGATGGACAGGAGGAATAACAAGTAATGGATCTGGAGGAATGATGTTTGTTTGGACATTGGAGATGAACACATCATTATAAAAACAAGAAGATTAAATGAGTTGAAAACCATATTTGAGTCAAAGAACCATGCGGGTTCTCATCGAAAATCAAAGGAATTAGATTCCTGCCAATCGACATAGAAAGACTCTTACACAATACGGTTTCTCTTGTTATACACCCGATAAGCTTTCTAAGACGAGGAGTAGCCAACGAAGTAACACTCTTCAGACATAGCACCGAATTTCGTATTTTGTGCCTAGGTATTTTGTAAAGTATACGAGCATCCGAATGGACGAAAGAAATCAATCAAAGGCTTCCTCTTATTGAATAGTTCATATGGAGTTTTCATTTTGTCTTTGACGATCAACACCCTGTTAAGAACATAAGAAGCACAGTTCACCGCATCTGCCCAAAAGATAATGGGTAAAGAGGACTCAATGAACATAATACGAGTGACTTTAATAAGGGTGCGATTCTTTCTTTCAGCAAAACCATTTTGTGAGGTGTTCTCGCTGCATTGAACTGTCTTAGAATACCTTTACCAACATAGAAGGAATCAAATATTTGATTTCTAAACTCAGTACCATTGTCACTTCGAATAGCCATAACCTTCTGCTTACTTATCACTTCAGTTGAAAGAATAAACTTCTGTAGATTTGTAGCAACTTCTCCTTTATAGGAAAGAAATCTCACCCATGAGTAAATGGAAAAATCATCTGTAACAACAAGTCAAAATGATTTCTTAGCAATGGATTTAACGCTAATTTGGCCAAAAAAATGAGTATGTAACAATTCAAAGGGATTAGAAATGCTATTTTCAAGTTTTGGTTTATGAGATTTCTTATGTTGTTTTCCCTTATCACATGCCATGCATTTCTCAACAATAAAAAAGTCTTTTAAAGGTAATCCCCTAAAAAGATTGTTTTTAACTATTTTGCTTATATTTATGAAATTAACGTGACCCAATCTTCGAGTAATAAGAAAGACTCAGATGTAGAAGCTTTTGACAGAAGACAGGTGACAGTGGATGTTGACTCTTTAGAACCCATGTCAAGAAGATAAGTGTTATTCTTTCTCGGAGCCCTCATAAGTACCATCTCCTCTGGAATATAAATCCCAGATTTTAGAAAGAGACATTCATTAGACTTGAACAAGACCGGAATGTCTTTATCACAAATCTAAGAGACACTAAAAAAATTAAAGGCAAGATATGGCACATAATTGACTTTCTCCAAAGTAAGAGATCCATTGGAGACCTCCCCTTGACAATCATTTTCCCTCCTTTCTTGTCGCCGGCAAACGCGACATATTCTCCATTGATTATGTGATAGTTTGTCAATAAATCCTTCAGCTCCGTCATATATCTGAGCATCCACTATCAACATGCCAAACATTATTTACAACTTTAGTGGATGACTCCTGCAAAAATGGAATGAACAGATTAACCAGGTGAAACATGAACCCATGCTTGAACAACTTTAGGCTTTGCTGTAAATAACCAGATTAACCAGTAGATTAACCAGGTAGATAATTTATTTCAAAAGAAATTATTAACCAGATGAGTTAATCTACTGCCAAAAAAATTCTTATGAATATGCCTATGATAAAGCTCAAGACAATTTTTAACTACATGATCATCTTTACCACACCTAAAACAATGTGATTTTAATTTAGGTCTGTTATGTAGCAAGTCAGGAATTTTATCAATGTATATTTCCTCTATATTCAGACAATCTAGAATCAACATCACTATAAGTCTCGTACATATCTCTGGGTCTGTTTTTATTTATTAAAGAATGATTATTTACATATGTTGATAACATTACCCAACATTACCCTTTCACTTGATGGTGAAATATTAGTTGGGGTAAATGATGGGATGGGGTGACAAAAGAATATTTCAAAACAATTACTTTTAGTTTTCTCTTTAGGCTCAAGAGCAGAATTATTCACATCAGTAATAACATCAGAAGAAACATCATTACAACTCAAATCATTTAAAGAATAGATAGAAACATTACTAGAACATGATAAAACATTGTTTGAAACAGATTGTTTTGAAACAAAAACAGAACTTAAACTAGAGTTATGATCTAAAACAGAGTACTCAGGTTTAGGTGTACTAAAACTATTGCATCAAAGCCCGCTAGTCGTAACATAACCATACTCCTTACACATGTGCTTAGAGTTCACACCTTCTAAACCTGCAGACATACTATTAGTATCTATTTGAATCAAATCATTAGAAGGATGTGGAACAGGCATAGGTGAGTAACAATAAGTATTAGGAGGAGGATAAACCGCAACAATTTCATAACCCAAACCTGTTTTAACCATAGCCCCCTTTGTGATTTGCACAAATCGTTATGTTTCATCCCAGAAATTGTCCATTTATCAAGGTTTTATTGAAGTTTACTAGTTTCAAATTCAGCAAGAGCAACTCTTTCAGTCAAAGTATTGATCTCAATTCCTTTCCAAGGCAACTCTTTTTAAGTGTTCATTTTCTTCTTGAGCTTCATTTAATTAAAAAAATATTTTGACTCTTTTATTTTAAGCTCTTCATTAATTCATTTTAAATCCTTTTCACTATCGAGTAACAGACGATTTGCTTTATACAAACTAAATAGCCTTATTTTGCAAGCTGAAGAACACATATCTTGAATTACCTCATATGGAAGTTCCATCACCACCTTTTCTGCTGCCAAAGCCTTCTCATATTGACACACCGAAGTACTCAACTTGTATTCCTCAACAGTGGTTGCAACATCATCCTTCTATTTGCTTTGCTCTTTAAGGGCTATTTGATTGAGCTGACCCAATATGAGCTGACTGAGACAGAAGCTGACCCAGTCAGAAGTTTTGACTGAGTTTACATTTGACTGAAACTTGGTTGTTTGATTATGTATCTGACTGGCTCTGCTGACTGAAACTTGCCTTTATATTTTAACTTGTGTTATGTAATCAATATAAATTACTGAACTTTCAAAAGAACAAATAGCTTAAAATTCAAAATGTCATACAAAATACAAGTTAAACATAAATCACACATAATCCGAATAAAACACACTGAATTTCAAACATATTGCATACAAATCAACTTGAAGCATTTAAAAGTAGTTGATTAGCAATTTGGTCACACAAAGCAGTCATATATTCAACGGCTTTTTAACCCCACCCCATGCCTTGTGTGTTTTCACCATTGCTTCCTCCACCTTCACCATTAAGAGTAACCATGGTGTTCTGTTCAAAGTTTGTAAATAATTCGTCTTGAATATTGTATTTGCTTATAAAGTCATGGACTGTAAAACAAGCAATGACTATATCTCTTTGTACTAGAAAAGGATAAGGAGCCATTTGTTTTAAGATTGAGAATCTTGCCTTCAATACACCATAAGCACGCTCAATAACATTTCTAAGGCACACATGAGCATGATTGAATCTTTCTTCTTTAGTTAACACCCTTCGCCATCGAAAATCGGCTAACCAATACCTTGTATTGCGGTAAGGAGTCATAAATCCACGAGTGTTGGTATATACAACATCACAAAGGTAATATTTTTCTGTAAATGTGAGTGTGACATGTATTATGTAAAGAATATATATAGTATATCTAGTAATAAAATTTATAGTTATATTATAAACCTGGCGGAGGAAATCGAAGTCCAGAGGTCGGATTAAATGCAACTTCTCTCAAAACTTGTGAATCATGTGCTACGCCTTCCCATCCAGCCCATACAAAGGTGAATATCATATCAAAATCACATATTCCTAGCACATTTTGATAACATTCACCTTTTCCTCTTCCCCTAAAACAAGTTTGTTG